>PVHX01006603.1:0-99009 GCA_004024805.1 Geosciurus inauris | reverse complement strand
ATCTGCTTATAATTTTGTGCAAAGTTAGAAAAATTATGATTGTAATAATTTTTTTTTTCTATTTGCCTCAACAAATATTTTCAGTGAAGTATACAGCTTCTGAAAATTTGTTTTTTTTTCTGTTATGTTTGATAACATGTATTTAAATGCAACTTTTGAGAAAAATAAATTAAAATTAAAATTAAAAAAAAAAAAAAAAGTTCATAGAGAGTGTGTTTGTGCTTGTTCATTTTGTTTGTGTGCTCTTGTAACCAAAACCCAGATTACCAGCAGCTCAGAAGCCTTTAGTTTTATTTCCTCCACCCAAGTCACCACCGTCCTGATATAACGCAATGAATATTGTTTTTGAATGTTATGTAAATGAAGTTACGCTACAATTATTTTTTATGGCTCCTGTTATGCAATACTGGGCTTGCCTTTCATCTGTCTGTGAGTGATAGCTATAATTTGTTCATTCATTTTTGCCCGTTATTCTATTGCATGAACATACAATTGTTTATTTATCCATTTTAATGTTTATGGGCATTTGTTCTAGTTTCATGCAATGACAAATAATATTGCTATGACATTATTTTATTTGTGGTTTGGTGAATATAAGCATTCAGTACTGTTAAATATAAATCCAGGAGAGGACCTGCATTTATAGATAATGCTAGCTGTTTACCTTTAGTAGATCTGCAGCATGGTTTCAGTTGTGATTATGCTGAAGTGTACTAGTCACTAGACATTTATGAGAATTCTAGTTCCTCCACATACTTATAGAATGTCTCTCTCTCTCTTTTTCTTTTGGTACCAGGGATTGAACCCAGGGGTGCTTAACCACTGAAACACATCCCCAGCCCTTTTTTTATTTTGAGACAAGGTTTCACTAAGTTGCTTAGGGCCTTACTAAATTGCTGAGGCTGGCTTGAACTTGTGATCCTTCTGCCTCAGCCTCTGAAACTGCTGAGATTACAGGTGTGTGCCATCGTGCCTGGCTCTTTATTTATTTATTTAAATGTGAGTCTTTCTTTTAAGTTTGTAATGATATTGAATTAGAGATATAATTCACATTTTCCTGATTGCTAACTAAACTGAGCATCTTTTCATAAGCTTAGTGGTCTTTTATATATACTTTTTGTTAAGTGTCCATTTAAGTCTTTTTTTTTCCTATTGGATATGTCTGTTTTTGAATTGTATGTAATTATACCTATTGATAGCGATTTTATAATTGTTTTAATTTATTTGATAACCTAAAACATAAGAATTTGATTAGCAATATGGCCTACTCTATTCCTTCCATAAAAATGACTAGAAACTATTTTTAGTTTATCTATGTTTTAATAATTACATTCACCATAATGTATTTATCTGTAGTTTAGGCACTATAAAAACAAAATGAACAACAAAGGAAAACTAACTTAGGAAATTTTGAAAAGTTATTTGTAGTTTTAATTTTTATTCATTTAAATATTTATTGAGTGACAACTAGTTTGTAAGGCATTTTTCTAGGCATGAGGGACAGAGTAGTCCATAAATTCTTGTCCATGCTATAAGCAAAAACATAAATAAAATTTTATTACAATAAGAACTAAACATTAAAAAAAATCACATGTTCCTCAAAACTGACCCTTAACAGCCTTATTAAAAAAAAAACAATAATCCTGAATTAAATGAGGCAGTTCCTTGTACATTGTGAAATTTCCTTTATTTTTACTGGGCTCAGTCTCCAATAGTTCAGACTAATTTGCTTTCTGGGAGAGATAAGAGTGGAGATAAAATTAGGGAAGTATTGGCTTGAGGGCTGCATTGATTTCCTATGAACAAACTGCTCATGGTGGTTTGTTATGATGAATTACATTCTGTTCAGAGAAGAAGGCCTCCTTCCCTCTACTTTTTCTTGGAGTGGTTGATAAGTCTCTAGTGTTTTTAGAGTTTCTGCACAGATTACTGAATGTCATTCAACCAAATAAAATCTGTCTCTGGCTTGAAACTTAAACTGCATATGAGAAAAGACAACACATTCAGAGCAAAGAAAATACAGAAGGGATGAATTTAAGCTGTTCTTTTTTTGACACAGTAAGAGCAAGGTTAGTCACAGGTTTTCAGAGCCATTAAAAGCAATGAGTCTTGCCAGAGCAACAAGCTACTTTGAGGCTTGTATTTAAAGAACAACAAAAAAAATAGTATCAAAATAGCAAAATAAAAGAAGAAAGGAATCCCTTGCATTTTAATGCAGATTCAGTTAGTGGCTAGCTTGTTGTAACATAAGTATATGTATTTTAATTTATAGTTTATATTGTAGATTCTGCTTGCATAGTAAACTATCCCCCCTCCTTGGGAGAGGATGAACCAAGAATGTCTGAATTTTCTTTGTCTCATGGTATTTATTTTTGCTTTCATTTAAAAGGGATATTTTTGTCAAAAAATGGTTTAAATTTTGAGAGTTTACTTTGTTTGCAATCTAACAAATTAGTTTTTCACAGTTGCAGGGACGCTGGCTGAGAATACAAACCTGAGTCAGAGATAAAGGAGTTTTATGGTTTAGATACTAGGTGTTCCCCAAGAGCTCCTGTGTGGAACAATGAAAGTTTAGATACAAAGTGATTGGGTTATAAATCTTTTTAAAAAATATTTTTTAGTTGTAGGCAGACACAATAGTTTATTTTTATTTATTATTTTTATGTGGTGTTGAGGATTGAACCCAGTGCCTCACCCATGCTAGGTGAGCGCTCTACCGCTGAGCCACAACCCCAGCCCCGGTTATAAATATTAACCTAGTCAGTGCCTTAATCCTCTAATAGGGATTAGCTGGGTGGTAACTGTAGGTATGTGGCTGGAGGTAGGTCCCCGGGGGTGTTCTTTCCGGGTATATATTTGTTCTTGTTGAGTAGAGTTCTCTCTTTGCCTCCTGATTCCATGTTCCCTGTTGCTTCCCTCTGCCACACTCTTCCACCATGATGTTCTGCCTTACCTAAGGCCGAGGGCAATGAAGTCTGTGGACTGACTTTTCAAACTGGGAGCACTAAATAAGCTTCCTTCTCTAAAATTGTTCTTGCTAGGTTTTTTGGTCACAGCAGTAAAAATATTGCCTAAAAAGCACAGCTGCCCACATAAGCATTATGTTGACACTATTTTTCATTGTATTCTGAGTCTCAAAGGTGCAATGTGGAGTGGTCCACTGGATGCTGGACAGTCTGTGGTTTGTGATACAGTTGAGGAACTCCAATTTAAAAAATTTATTTGAACAAGGCTATTATTGGCAACACACACTATCTTTGTAGGCAGACACGATGATCCCTACCTTGGACAAGAAACATAATTACTCTGCTCCAAGATAGTCTTCCAAGGGTATTTCTATACTGATGTCTTTGAGAAGATAGTTCAGAAAAATATGTTAGTTTTTTCTAAGAAGAAAGATATACAATTGTAAGACTCATGAAGAATTATATCCCAGTATTTTTAAAAAGATATATGTTGATTGTATTATTCTCTTTCTGTAAGCTTATCCTTTTTCCTTTTTTTTCTTTTGTTCTTCTCATTTCTATCAGCCCTTTTGAAAATTGTCAATTTAATTGCTGCTATTTGAAGAAAATGTTTTTTTCTCTGAAAGTCTTCATATTTTCTTATTTCCTTTAGTTTGCAGACATTTCTCTATAATGTGCTTAGTCATGAGATTCTTTATATTTATCTTGCAAATTTTTAGCAAGTTGTTGCTTGTGGTATTTATTGTTCATTTGTAGAGTCTGAGTCTATTTATGAATGTCAATGTTGGGTAATTTTTAATCCTTTCATTTTTTTGCCAAACTAGAAGGAAAAAAAGGACTATTTTATTGAACAAAGTAACCACAATCTAAGTGAAATAGTCTGGTAAGCTGTGATAACTTTTAAATCAATCTATGACTCTGTTTCCATCATATTTTTATTCTCTTTCCTATTAATCCTTGAGTCTTACCCATTCCCACTGTTATGGTTTGGATAAGAGGTATTCTCCAAAAGCTCACATATGAGACAATGCAAGAAGTTCAGAGGAGAAATAATTGGATTGTGAGAGTCTTAACCCAATCAGTGAATTAATCTCTGATGAGTTTAGCTGAGTGTTAACTGGAGGCAGGTGGATGTGGCTGGGGACGGTGGTTAACTGGGGGCATGGCTATGGGATATATATTTTGTAACTGGAGTGTGATGTCTCTCTCTCTCGGCCTTCTGATCACCATGATGTGAGTTGCTTCCCTCTGTCACACACTGTGCCATGATCTTCAGCCTCATCTCAAGCCCTGAGAAATGGAGCCAGCCTTCTATGGACTAAGACCTCTGAAACTGAGCCCTCCAATAAACTTTTCCTCCACTATAGTTCTTCTGGTCAGATCCTTTAGTCACAGCAGTGAAAAAGCTGACCAAAACACATATTTTCATTTATTTTTTATTTTTTGTATTGTTGGAATGAAATAGTGAACTGAGTCGTAGAATTTCTAGATGATATCTTCCTCCTGAGAGGACCACATTTTTCTTTATTCTCCACAATGCTGGAGGGACTGCAGTAAACAGTAAATGGGCTCTAGGTCTGGCATGCACAGCCTATCTCTAGTTTTCCTCTCTTCACAGGTGTGACCTGTTAGGCTGTCAGCTGAATGCCTGGTGGGTGTTTTCTTCTCTTATCCCTGAAAGGCTTCAGGAGTTTGACTCTAAAAGATAGATGTTTCAGCTTGCCTTTCACTTTTGGCCTTATTCGGACAAAAAAACTTGGCAACTGTGTTTGAGACAAAGAATTGTTTTTATTGTAATGCCCCTCCATTTGCCAGTTTGTTAATACGTCTTGTGTGACCAACAACACTGAGCTCCTCTGTTCTCACCAGAAGTTTTCCTATGTCCAGACTAATCTCAGGCTCTCAACATTAGTGTGCATCCTATATTTAGAAATCTCCTCAGGGTGTAGGCATGTATAGAAGTTCAGATCAAGTAGCAAAAACAGCCTCACTTCCCCTGGATGTTTTTATATCCCTCAAGCGTTCCTTGCTTCAACACATCTTTTATAGCCTTAACAAAATAACATTTGTTTTGTAATTTGTTAAACTTTTTAAATTTTTTAATTGGATTGATACAAGACTTTATCTTACCCAGAAGCAGAATGCACTATACTGCGGGGGTCGCAGTCCATCCCGAGGTAGCAGGTCGAAGGGGCACCCTCGCATTCGCCTCGCAGTGGAAGTTGGGAAAAGTTGGAGCCAGCTTGCTGCCCATTCCCAGCCCGGCCTTCCCGGTTGCAAGACAATCAGACACGCCAGGGGAGTACAATCAGAGCAGGAACCCGTTTATTTGCGGAACAAGCATTCAACTTATAGGGCCGTTCAGCCAATCAGAGACAATGCAAGTAGATAACAGCTGTCCATGTGGCAAGGCACGTAAGCCGCCTAAATTCTGGCCACGAGCTGCACGTTTTCGGAACCAACAGTAATTGTAAACTGATCACATATTTCCTCCTTCCTTTGTGCCTTTCCCATTTACATAATGGCTAGTCATTAGGGCCTAGCATAGAGCTAGCCCCCCACACTATACTTACTGATTTTAAATAGGAAAAAGAAAATATTTTGAAACAATACTGAACAGGACATTTAGATTTCACTGTAATCTTTGAGTAGTCTATACATATTTATAAATGAATTATGGGACTAGTACCTTTTCAGGTGTCTCTAGAATAACTTTATTGTGATTCTTATTATCTTCACTGAAATCATTAATTATGTAGTTAATCTGAATTTTTGGGGAGATGATACTTGGATTTTGGCAAAGTCCTACTTAATGATATAATCAGGTTGAAAGCTAATGCCTCTGTATTTCTGTTAATGAATATTATTAAATTCTAGGCCACTTTTCAAAGTGTTTTTGTCAAAGTGCAAATCCTTAAGATGGTCTTGGATACAAGGAAAGTCATACTTAAATATATCCACGGAACACTAACATGAAGCCAATTAATTTTACTTCAGCATTTCTAAGTGGATTTATCCTTCAGAACTGTGATAGCTTGTGAGGGCTCCCACAACAAAGTGCCGTGGAATGGGTGGCTTCAATAGAAATGTACTTTTTTCAACATCGGAGGCTACAAGTCCAACATCAAGATGTCAATAGGGTTGTTGCTTCCAAGGTCTTTGGCATGTAGATGGCAGTCTTTTTTCCTCTGTGTTCACCTGGTCTTCTTAGGTGCATGGTGTGACTTAATCTCCTATTCTTAGAAGGACACTCATCATATTGGGTTAGGACCCACACCAATGATCCCCATTTAACCTAAATTGCCTTTCTCTTAATATAGTCATGTTCTCACATACTGGAAGTTAGGAATTCAACATATAAATTTGGCAGGGACATGTCTTTCCAAAAGGCTTGATGCATGAAAATACTATTTAATTAGAATATCTGTTAACACGTTCCCAAAACATACTTTGGAAACATTTTAAAGGTGTCATCTGAAAAGAATTACCTTGTAATCTTCTTAAATTAAAAGTATTAGGAATTTTATCCAGCCTAAAGGTAGAATGTTAAATAAACAGCTTTTACTTTATTAAGTCTGCATTCAACCATCTGATTTGTGTGTGGTGATATCTCATGTGACTATAATTTGCATTCTCCTAATGACTAATGATGTTAAACAACATTTATGTGCTCGTTTAGCTTATTTTCTCTATGTGCATTTTTTTTCTATGAAGTGCTCCTTCAAAACATTTGCTAATATTCTAAATTGGGCAGCTTGTTTTCTTATTATTGAGTTTTGAGAGTTAAAACATTTTGGATATTAGACCTTTATCATATTTGATTCATGAATATTTTCATTTAATAAACAGTCTGTTTAATTTTCTTAACAGTGCTTTTTGAAGAGCAGAACATTTTAAAATTTTAATGAACTTCAAATTATAAATTCATTCTTATGAACTATGTCTTTAGTGTTGTCTAGGAAATATTTGCATACCAATATCCAGAAAGAATTTATCTTATATTTTATTCTAAATGTTTTATGCTTTTATTTCATACTATGATAATATGAAGTTTCTATTTAGGATATTTTGTATGAAGTGCTTATCCAAATCTTTTTCCTGGCATAAGGATATTCAGTTGCTTCAGTTTGAAACTAATCTTTCTCCATTGAACTGCTTTTGTATTTTTGTTGAAATCCCTATGTATAAGTCTTTCTAAATTTTATTCTCCAACATCTCTATTTTATTCTTTTATTTTTCCCTTTTAGAGAAAATGTGTTAAATACAGATATACAGAAACAAATCCCCAGCTTCTCAATTATAATACTGAGGATCTTTCCTTTATAATGATGTAATTGTTATTGTATTAGTCTATTTTTTATTACTAAAACAAAATATCTGAGGCAGGGTAACTTGTAAAGAAAAGAAGAATATTAATTTAGTTCATAATTCTAGAGATTCAAGGACATGGCGGCAGCAGCAGCTTGACTCAAATGATGGCCTATTTGCCCATGTAAAATGACAGATGGTATCAGATTCGGAGTGTGTGAGAGGGAGATATTGTTTTAAGTCATGCCTCGTGGATCTGCTCAAAAAGTTGGGGTCCTGAGAGATGAAAAAAGAAAGTCATCGGGGAAGAACAAAGTGGACTCTCACGGGACGAGCTTTTGGGGTGACGGTCTGCGGAGTCACTCCATCCAGACTCCAGGGTAGGTAAACTGTTCTGCCTGAGTGAGACGCAGAAACACTATTTATTCCAGAAAGTACTGAAGCTTATATAGCCTCCTTGGACCAGTCATGGCCCTGAGGTTACAAACAATGAAGTACACTCTGTCTGGGCTGTGGTTCATCAGCATAGAATGGGAAAAGAGGGAAGGGAGGGGTTGAATGTATGGAGAGTGCTCCTCCAGGGAGAGATCACATGGTGATACAGAAATTTGGAGAAAGATCAGATATAAGACAGGCTTACTCTTTTAGAACAACTCTCTGATGGGAAATATCAAGCTCCATCAGAACTTTATCAATGTCTTCAGAGGGTAGTAACCTCAGTGCCCCAGTTAATTTCCACTAGGCCTCACATCTTAAAGGTTCCATACCGCTTTTCAACATCACCACACAGAAGACTAAGCTTGCACTATATGAACTCAGGGGACATGCTGCAGTCACACCCAAATTATAGTAGTTCTTTAGTTAGATTCAAATTTATGAACATTTGAGATGTTTTTAGTATGGAAGACCATTAGTTAAAATTGGTTGTTGAGAGCAGTTCATAAGAACATTTTCCACAGGGGAAATGGGAATGGAGAAAAAGAACAGGAGGACTTTGTGTTCCTGGCTATCATTCTGACTACCAACAACTAGAAAGACTGCTTAAACACCAAACAGAAAAAAAATTTTCACCTTGAATGTATTGGAGACATAATGAGAAAAAATGATAAGAGGAAAGTTCCAGAGAAAAGGGAATTTTGCTTAGGAGACAAAATATAGCATCTTCCCTTGGTGTACTTGCTAATTAAAGATGAAAGACAGGAAGCTGAATATCCGGGCAACAAGCCCAAGCAGAGGAGAATCAGGCAAACCTAATCTAGGTTTGCCAATCTTATAGGAATGGAGAGACAAGTAAGTTAACATTCCAGTAGAGCAGAAATAGAAAAGTGAACTTAACAATTCATTGACTTTTCCTCACTGATATTTACAAATATTCTGACACTATCAGGGGCAGATCCAAAATTCTACATTGAAAACTGGCAGAAAATTATGGAGAAAATTAGAATAGACTCAGGTAATTAGAGGGATTTTCAGGACTGCATATTGTAGAGATGGAAATTCTTTCCCCAAGTTTATTTATAGATACATTTGAATTCCACATAAAAGTCCATTAGATGGTCTCTTTGTGTGTGAGTGATAAAAAAATAGGTTGCATCTACCTATAATTGCAAAGCACAAATACTGAGATCAACAAGTATATAAAGAAACAATTCTGGAAGTCTTAAAATACCAGATAGATATCAAGATGTATTTTAAGCCTATAATGATTAAGACAATATACTATTGGTTTGAGTTCAGACATGGATCAGTGAAATAATTCAAAACAGATCCACACATGAATAGACATGTGAGTTATGCCAAACATGATATTGCATAAAAATGAGACATGATGACCTTTTAAATAAATGGTGTTGGATCAACTGCATGTCCAAAAGTGGGGAGACATTTCTCAACTACTGTCTTTAATAATATAGAAAACATAATTCTTGAAATAATATAAATTTACATGGAAATTGAAAAATAAAATTGTTTTTGGATGATGTCAGGAAAGTATAATTATCATCTTGAGGTAGACAAATATTTCCCAAACAAGATGCAAATACTGCTAACCATAAAGAAATAATAAATACAACTACATTTAACTATATTTAAATTAAAACTTTGGTTTGATCAAAGCATAATAATCCCCCCCCCAAAAAAAAACACATAGAGAAGATATTTTAACTACAGTTTAAAATTTCAATGCATATTTTCAACAAATATATGCTTTAGTCAACCCAGGGTGATACAAAATACCATAGACTGGGCATCCTAGATGCAGGTGCCAGCATGGCTGTATTCTGAAGCGGGAGCCTCTTCCCAATTGTCAGTACACTTTCTTTTCATTGCATCCTCACACTGTAGAGAGGAAGTTCTAGTTTGGCTTCTCCTCCTTGTAAGTGTTCTAATCCCATCCTGTCAGTTCCACCCTCATGACTTCACCTGAACCTAAAATCCTCCAAGTGACCCTCTTTTTTTGATCACATGGGGAATTAGGGTTTCAACTTATGAATGAGGGAGATGCAATGTTTAGTCTATAACAATATGTAGTAATGAATATGAAAGCACTTGTAATTTAGATACGCGCTGTCCCCCGAAGTCCATATGTTAAAGTTTTGTCCATGGCACTATTGGGAGGCAGTGGAACTTCTAAGCTGTAGGGCCAAGTGGCAGGTGTCTAAGTCTTTGGGGTCATGCCCTTGAGGAAATTTGTGAGACTCTGGCCCTTTTCTCTTTCATTTTTATACCCTGGCCATGAAATGAGCAGTTTTGTGTCCCCTGTGCTGCTGCTATGATGTTCAGTTTCACCACAGTCCTGAAAGCAAGCGAGCCGACCAGCAATGGACTGAAACCTCTAAATGAGGCCCCCAAGTAAACCTTTCCTTCTTATAAGTTTATTTTCACAGGTGTTTGTTACAAAGATGAAAAGCTAACAGCTTTATTACAGTCAGCAACGTGGATGATTCTCACAAACATAATATTGTCTGAAATAAGCCAAATCCAGTGTAGGACATAGTATTTGATCCTACTTGTATTAAAATTCAGAAACTTATACAAGTAAAAAATATATTTTATGGGTTAAGTGTGAGGTGTTCACCAAAAGCTCATCTGTGAGACAATGCGAGAATTTTCAGAGGTGAAATGATTAGAGAGTTATATCCTAAATAGTAGATCAGTCCACTGTTATGGATTAACTGGGTGGTGACTATAATCAGGTAGGGTGTGACTAGAGGAAGTAGGGAACTAGGGGTATGACTTTAGGGCTTATATTTTGTCTGTGCTGAACAGAGAATTTGGATGCTAATTATAGGAATGTGTTAATTTTGTGAAAATTATAGATCTGTATACATATTGTGTGTATATAATACTTCTGTATCTTCTCTTAACTTTGGTGTTTGGGTAGGAATGTATTTACATGATATAATATACGTATGTATTGACACACATTATTAAAATGGAAAAAAAAAAAAGACTGTGTGTGTGTGTGCCACTTTTGAAATGTAATGCCAAGTGAAATATTGTTCTGTGACTTAGTGATATACCATTGGGGGAAAAAATATCCATGATACAGAAACTTTTAATAGGCAAATAAAACTCAAAAGGTGAAGTTTTATGCTTTTTTTTTTTTTTTTTTTGGTAACAGAAATTGAACTAGGGGCACTTAAGCACTGAGCCACATGCCCAATCCTTTATTATTTTTTAAAATTTTGAGACAGGGTCTCAAATTTTGCTTAAGGTCTTGCTAAGTTGATAAAGCTGGCCCTGAATTTGAGATCCTCCTGCTTCAGCCTCATATGCCACTGTGCCCAGCTTGATGCCCTTTTTATTAAACACCCTTTAGAGGAAAGTGTATCAGTATATAAATATTATAAATGTATTTATAGAAATTTATATTTCTCTAGCAAACTTTATATTTTTATGAAGACATTATCTATTTTTGTATCAGGTAATATTGTACTTTGTTTTGGACCTAAGCATATAGTTACCTCTGTTAATCAAAATTCCCAGATATTCTCAGATCTGAGGTATGCATGGCAGAGTACCATAGAACGACTATAGTAAGAAGTTAGAGTAGTTTAGTTGTGGCCTGACAGAGAAGAGATGTAAATATTGTATGCATTTAAATGGAGTATATTTTGATGATTCAATCACTAATATTATCTGCACATAGCAGTTGACTAAGAATATAAACAATATCAAAATGTGTCATCACACCAAAATATCTTTGTTCTGAATGTTCCTGTTTTATAAGAATGAATTATTCAAACTAAAAAATATTAATACAGCATCAAGAATCAAGTGCTACTTATAAACTCAAGGCTACAGATGCATGATATATGTTACTAATTTAACAATAGCAAACACAACAAAACTTGTTTGCATTAAAAGATCTGTCTCAATTCATTATGAAAAGCTCTAAAATGAAACCCTTCAATTGTACTTTATAAATTGAATTAAATTGTAATTTTTATTGGTACTTCAGACTTTGAAATGATTTGCCAAGTACCCTAACTAGCTACTCCACAGAATGCTCTGGAGAAATTCTTTCCTTCTCAAGTTATATTTTTCCCTTTTGTATCTTCTTACTTTAGAATTAGGAGCCAATATTCATTCTACACAGGAGGACTGTGTTTTAAATTCACGACCATTTTTAAATGGGTATGGAAATCAAAAATATTAAGTTTCCATTACAGTAAAATAGTTACAACCCTATTTCCCTTTCACTTTGATAACAAATTAAGAGCATTGATATATGTATTGGTGCAAATGTTTGGCAGAAAATAAATATGGTTTTGCAAGTAAATAAAGGCATTGTATTGACAATTCATTTTCTTGTCTTATTTAGTGGAAGATGGGTGAATTTTTTATTTGGGTATATGTTTCCAACTCCTATTAGAAAATGTTTACTTCCACTCCATCTAAATGAATTGGCAAAATGAAATGGTTTACGTCCAGCTATTTACTGAAACTCTGAGCTACAACTTCCATGTTACTTAATATTAATAAAACACTTTAATCAGGAGATAGATACAAAGATTACCTATATGGTCTGAAATCCATCTACTTTTGTAATTAATTTATCTTATATTCTTGATCTTACTAGATCATATCATTTGTGTTCATAAAGAATTATTTTACTTTCCTGTGAACTGAAATTTATGGAATTGTGCTTTGTCATTACAGAATATATACAATGAATAAAGGTTCAGCAAATATCCTTTTGGTTTTTGTTTATGTATTTGTTAGAATTACAAAGTCATATTTATACATTCCACTCCCATTAAAAGGAGACATATTATTAGTAAAAGTAATTTCTGAGCAATTTTAATTTCTTTTTGTTTTCATTTTATACTGTGAATTTAATAAATCATTGTGTATTTTTTTATTTTTTATTTTTCTTTCTAGTTTGATTGGGAAGTACAAAGTCCAACGTTGACGTACAGTTGACAAGTTGCAGAATCTACTGACAAGTGCCTTAAGGGTTACATTTTCTTTCTAGCTCCATCTTCTATCCATCTACATTTTCTTTGTGACACCCACGCCTTATGTTCAAATAACTTTTCATATCTTGCCTTTAAAAAAACCAAATTTTGAAATAAGAGGAGAGTTAAGAATAATTATACAATCATACTGAGCTCTCCTGCCATTTAAAATAACAAAATAGGGGCTGGAATTGTGGCTCACTGGTTGAGCTCTTGCCTTGCATATCTGAGGCACTGGGTTCAATCCTCAGCACCACATAAAATAAAGATATTATGTTCCTCTACAACTAAAAAAAATTTTAAAAAAATAACAGAGTAGCAAAATAATTAATTTAAAATACATAAATCAAGTCATTTCAAATGATATATTTGCTGTCATTTTTGTTTATACAAAACATAATTCCTGTGATGCATAAATTGATGTACCCCTGAAAAAGCACTTTTCCCCATTTCTGTAGTATGATTTCTTCATATTATGATTTTCTTCAGAGTAAATTGTGTGAGTCACAGTACAAAGCAGTAGGTAACAGGTGAAGAGATTGCATCAGAATTAGACAGTTGTTCATATGTTCTGCCCAGATGTTATCTCACACATCACAATTTAGTTGCACTGAAACACAATTATTTTACTTTAATATAGTACTGCCTGTAAAAATATAACATGGACCACAGATGTAATTCTGTTTTCTAATAACACACATTAATACAAGTGAAAACAAGAAAGTAAAATTACTTTTAACAATGTAGTTTTTTTAATAGTGTAAATCTGTAATATTATTTCAACATACAATTAAAGTAAAATACTTATCAAAGGAGTTTAAATTCTTTTTTGTTTCTATTTTTTCCCCTTTCAATTCCTCCAGTTTGCTTTCGATATTTTAAGATGCATTACTTGACTCTTAAGCATTTAAAATTGTATATTTTCCTGCTGAATTGATCTTTTTACCAATATATTGTTCTTCTTTATTCCAGAAAATAATCCTTTTTAAAAATGTGTTGTAACTAGAAAATAATTTTAATTTCAGATTTTACCCTTTCCTATGTTAATTTAGTCAATCCAGCTTTCTTTTGATTAAGGTTAGCAGAGGGGGTCTTCTTATTTTTAACTTTCCTAACCTATCTCTTTATAATTAAAGTAGGTGTCCTATAGTCAGCAAGTAGTGTCTTGTTTGAATATCTGACTTTTAATTAAGATGTTTAGACCGTTACATTAGTATAAATTTCATATAGTCAAATTTAAGTCTACTATTTGCTACCTAAAATTTTTGGCCATTTTTCTTCAAATATTTCCTCTGCTCCATTTCTCTTTATTTTCTATTCGTGAGTCCATTACACACATCTTAGATTATTTAAAGCTCTTATGGACTCTCCTCTTTGTTGTTTCTAACCTCTCTTCTTTTGGTGTTTTCATTTAAATGATTTCCATTGATCCAAATTTAAGATCTAAATTTAAGCGGAGTGCTACTCTGCTGAGTGATGTCCCAGGGACAGTTTCATAAGCAGATTTTGGGTTTGGTTTGTTTTTGCTTTATATATATATATATATATATATATAAAAGATATTTAAATATATTTAATAAATATGTATCTTATATATTTTATATAAAATATATCTTATATATTTATACATTATATATATATATATATATATATATATATATATATATATACGTACACACACAAATACACACACACACACACACCTTTGATTTGGGAGGGGAAATTTCAGATATATCAGATATCACAGATGTCATTAGTCTTACTATCCATATCATTCAAATACTACATTTTATATTTGTGTACATTGAGTAAAAAAAGACTGAAATGATTTGGCTAAAGACTCTTTGTTGAACAATTATTTCTTGCATTTCTTTGATAATTTTTTCTGTATATTTATCTTTTATTGATCTTAGTTCAACATTCTTTGAAACATTTCTGTTATGTCGGCTTAAGGCGGCTAAGGAAAACAAAACATCAGGCAGCCTGCATACATGAGAGAACAATCAGACACCAGCATATAAGCAGTGGCTAACCACCATCAATCAGCCAGTCCCCTGACCAACCCCAGGAGGACACACCAAAAACTTCCCTTTCCAGTCTCAAGCCCTCCCCTTCTTATCCCAAACCATAAAACTTTCAAACCAGCTGAGCCTGCACGATTCTCCCAGACCCGCTCTATTGGCCAGGGGAGTCTTGCCCGGGAGCATATATCAATAAAGCCTTGCTCAGCGGTTTTAATTGGCCTCCTTTCGGTCATCGTTATCTGACCTTACAATTTCATCAGGACTAGACCTTCAAAATAGTAAGCATTCAGAGAGTACTAAAAGCTTAATACATGTATTTTAATAATTTTTTAGCTATTAAAATCATGTCTTCCAAATTTTTTTTTAATTTTTTTTAGATGTTGATGGACCTTTATTTTATTTACTTATTTATATGTGGTGCTGAGAATGGAACCCAGTGCCTCACACATGCTAGGCAAGTGCTCTACCACTGAGCCACAACTCCAGCCCAATGTTTTCCAAATTTTCTAAACACTGCCAACAATGAGAAATAGAGTTTACA
Organism: Geosciurus inauris; assembly: GCA_004024805.1. Classification (NCBI taxonomy): domain Eukaryota; kingdom Metazoa; phylum Chordata; class Mammalia; order Rodentia; family Sciuridae; genus Geosciurus; species Geosciurus inauris. The sequence continues at coordinate 83,708 of PVHX01006603.1, read as the reverse complement.
TTGCAACATAGCATGTGTACACCTACTACGTGCACACATATGCTTGAACAGACACATGTGGCTAGAATAACATCACAAAGTTAGTCTTTGCCATAAGCACACACACACTGTTCACTTTTCTTCTAGAAAATACTAATCTATTTCACATAAGGGAATGTTTATAAAATGTATGTCATACTATATTTTGAGTTCTAAAGTTAATTTACTAAATCTTGATAACATTAAAACATGAACTGCAATTTTGATTTTCTTTTTTGGTGGTTGTGTTACCTCAAGAGAAAAATATATTTGAAATACAACAAATACTTTGAAAAATCACCACACTATTGCCTTTTGAAAATTGATTAGAAAAATTAAGTCATATTTTTCCCATTTTGTTAATAAATGGATTTCAGTGTTCACTCCAACTAATCAGTGTGAGAGTAAAATTAGTTTTTTCTAAGTTTAACCTTGAGGCAGAAAGATAGCTACCACATAATCAATCCAATCTGATTAGCCTAAGTTATCTGTACATGCTATTCTAAAATCAACATGTTCAGAGCTCAAAAGCACTCATATGTTCATTTAAAATATCTAAAGTTCAATTAATGACTAAAAATACATGTAGAACTCATCAGTGAATGTAGTTATCAACATAATTCCTTCATGGAATTTATAATTGAGTAATTCAGTTAACAATACAATATAGTGTAAGTATGTATTTTTATTTATATATAAATATATATGCATACATTATATATAATTTTTATTAACATAAGCATGTTAATGTTATCCACATATAGCTAGTGGTATATGTGTATACACACACATATACATATATGCCACTTACAATATTCTATAATTAAAATTAAATATTAAAATTTTAATTAAATATTCTATCATTTACAAACAAAATAGAAAATCATCAAAATGCTTAATGATATTTTCTGGAAATACAATCTAGTCACAATTTGTATTTCATCTATAAATAAAACTAAGTACACTAATTTAATCAACTTAAGATATAATAAACACATTTCAAAAGTCTTTGAGATGAAACAGATACAAGTGGGAAAATAAAGGAAAGCTAATTTGACTAAATAAAATGAATTTGAAATGCAATTTTAATGAGAAGAAACACATAAGAACTCAGAGGGAAATAAATTTGATTTAACCTTTAAAATATAAGTCCAATTACTAATTTTTTAACTATTGTAAAATAATAGCTGGGTATGGTTGTATGTGCCTATAATCCCAGCAATTAAGGAGACAGAGGAAGAAGGATTTGAAATTCAATGGTATTGAGAGATCCTGTCTCAAAAATTAAAAAGGGCACATGCAGTGGTAGTATATTCTTCATCCCTCATAAGGAAAAAAAAAATACTCAAGCATTATATTAATCTCATGAATTAAATTATCACTTTTCACATGTATAAATTCAAGTAATACTTTTGATTAACTCATTTTTAATCAAAAAATTTGTTTAATAAGTAGTCATTCTGGATTTGGGTTTGGATACAGAAAGTCATAAGGGTTGTAATTCTGTGTATGTCTGTGTGTGTTTGTATGTTTGTGTTTTCCCCATCCAATATAAGGAAATATGAGTTTGTCGAATACCCAGAGTACTTTCTAAAAGAAAATAGATCCCAGACTTATGGCTTAAATAAAGAGAAATGTCTCATAGGTGAAGTCAGGAAAAAAAGATTTTTCAACAAACTTTTAACAAATTTTTCTTTCTATCCAACTGATGGTCTCTTCCTTCAAAGAGTAGGTCAATATGCTCAAGACTGAAACCATGAGGCTAAATTGTAAAGGGTCTGATGAGGCCCAGAAGCAAGGCACTATTCTGAGAAAAACTCCTCTAAAACCCATGAGATGTTTGCCAGGGTAACAAAGAGTCTCAGTGTTTGAATCATGGGTAGGAGAAATCACTCTAAAGCACTCAGGCAAACCCTGAAACTCCAGCAGTCTTCTGACAGTAGGCAGCAAGGGGAAAAAATGGGAAAAGATTACTCTGACATGCAGTGTACCTCTGCAGGGACTAGAGAGCAAAGATAACTATACATTGATCTAAGAAGTTGAAGTCAAGCTGCCACATCAAAAGGGAGGGAGAGACAAAGATATGGTCAGATCCTGAGTTCTAAAAAGATCTAGTTTTCATACAGACTGTTAGGCCGGTTCAGAGTGTCCAGTTAGGGGCATCCAGGGCAACCATGGGATGAAGTAGCCCGCATGCGCAGAGGAGCAGCCAGCGAGACACTGACGTCAGCAGTAGAGGCGCCTCCTGTCAATCAGCAGGCTTTTCCTGACTCACCCTGGAAAGACTCTGACCTCAGCAGGATCCCCTGACCTTCTCTTCCTGCCTTAAGCCCTCCCCTTCCTGACCGGGCCTTTTAAAATTTTCTGTACCATGGAACACCTGCACGATTATCTGGGACACACTCTGATGGAGAGGAGAGTTTAGTCTGAGAGGGTATTTCCAATAAAGCCTTGCCCAGCACTTTTAATTTGCCTTCTTTTGGTCATCTGGCTTTACACAGACCATTACCCTTAAAGAAGCTTATATTACTGATGTTCCCTTGTCTGGTGGTAAATATTTGCTTCACTATCCACAGTTATTTTTTTACACGTTTGGCATACATTAAATTACATTAAAAGGAATGACCTAAGGAAAAAGGTTGCCTTTAAAGAATCATTCAATGAAGCCAATCTAGAAATTGCTCAGTATTAAAATTGTTGGACAGATATTTTAAAGTAATAAATCCTTTGTGGAGTCTACTGAAAAAGATATGGGAAGAAATGGGAAATCTAAACAAATGGCAAATAGACTAAGAAAAGTGGAAGTGTTAGAAATGTTTTTTAAAATTGCTCTTAGAAATGAAGAGCTGCAGGGCGTGGTGGTGCAAGCCTGTAACCTCAGCACTTAGGGAGGCTGAGACAGGAAAATTGTGAGTTCAAAGCCAGCCTCAGCAATGGCAAGGCACTAAGCAACTCAGTGAAACCCTATTTCTACATAAAACACAAAATAGGGCTGAGGATGTGGCTCAGTGGTTGAGTACCCCTGAGTTCAATCTCCAGTACCAAAAAATAAAATAAAATAAAATGAAGAGCTTATTTAAATTTTTTATTAATAAACAGGAAAGAGCAATAAACTTGAAACAGTAGATCAGAAATACTCAAAAATTCTTCAGCATGGTAGGTCCTCTGTAAGCAGGAGGTGATGGTAACAATAATAACCAAATTCAGTTCAACTCATTATCTTAGTCAATGAACTGGTAGGAGAAAGACCATACTACTCTCTAGGCCTAAGTAACATTTAGTACTGTTACTCTTGATATCCTACTGTAGTAGGGACAGATGAGGCAGACACTCAAATTCACATTCTGCAGAAGTTCACATAAAAGTAGCTTTTTCTTTAATTGTTCTGGGCAAGTTAATCCTTCAAGTATAGCACCTGAGAAAGGGAGAGCGGTTTCTCCCCTTTATTTCCTCTTCCTGCCAGCTGTTACCATGGAGCCCAATTAGTAACAGCTTATCTTTGAAATGTAAACATCTCTATGAAGTTCAGGCCCAAGGCCAGGGGCCTTGTTAAAGGATCAGTCTTTCCTACCACACTTTGCATTTGCAAACACACTTCTATGAAATATATTGTTACTATACTAGATAGTCCATAAATGTTGGTCTAAAAAATAGTAAAATGGAGTTCACTACCTAGAGTGCTGATATCTTCCAAGTAAGATAGAGCAACAGGAAATAGGAAGTTTAACTACATTGAACTCTTTACAATTGTAGAGACTCTTCTGCTAATAGTCCTAAAATCGATTACGGTACAGATTTCTGGAGAAGCATAATTAAGATTTTCTGTGGAGATAGAGGTCCACTACACTACATTTTGGACATTTAATTTAAAATACATAAATAAAGTAAGAAGAAAATACAACCATGCTACCAGAATCAAAGATGTTACAAGTATTGGAAATAACAGCTGCAGATGTTACAATAACTACAGATATTACAAAAATTATGATTTATAAAATAAGCCAAATGAAAATGTCAGATCATGCAAGAACAGATGGGATAATTCAACAAAGAAGGATAATATTATACGGTAGCGTTAAAATTCTAGAAACACTAAGTTAATTCCATTTAATGTTTTTTTCTGCCTTCTATCTGTACAGCCATGAAACTCCCTGTATTTAAAAATATTCAAATTTACAAATATTTATTTTTATTTATATAAACATACTGTAATACAACTTTTTTTTTTTTTTTTGGTACCAGGGATTCAACCCAGAGATGCTTTATCACTGAACCACATCCACAGCCCTTTTTATTTTTGAGACAGATTCTCACTAAATTGCTTAGGACCTCACTAAGTTGCTGAGGCTGGCCTTGAACTTGCAATCCTCCTGCCTCAGTTCCTGAGTAGCTGGGATTACAGGCATAGATACACCACACATGGCTAGATACAGCTTTTTCCTTTTACAGAAAGGAGGAGGAAGAATGGTATACAACATAAAAACAAAGGTCTTTAATAAACCTTAGCCAAGTATTCCTGGTTACTTTTTTTTTTTTATTCCTTTGAGGTGCTAGAAATGGAACCCAGGGCCTCCCATGTGCAAGGCAAGCACTCTACCACTGAACAATACCCCAGTCCTTTTTGGTTATTGTGAAGTCATCTATAAATTTTAAATCAAAGAGGGAAGTGTGGGGAGGAGCAGTCAAAGTGTAGACATTTTTGTGTGATGGGTTCAGCCTCATCCTTGGCAAGGCCTGGCAGTCTTTCCACATGTGGTCACCATGGGATGCCGTCATGACAGGGCACAGTTTTGACCAGACATGTGCCAGAACTCCTTGTCTGATCAACTGCGTACACTTCCATCATGGCAAAACGTTCTGGCTATTTTTTGTTTAAGTAGGACTGAAGTGTCATAATCATCAACTTCAAATCCTCCATAGTCTTTTGGACATGGCACTTCTTCAGCAGACATGTGAAATCGTAAAGCACTTGGCAAGACACTGCCATATTCCCACCCGAGTGCTCTAATACGAAGCAACCGATCATACAGCTAGGCTACAGTGCAGCGTGGATTTCTTAACAGAGAACAGTGCCAAAATTTAATGGCTGGTATCAAATCACCTCATCCACCTGACTTTGCTTCATTCACATCAGACTGGTTTTATTCATACAAAGCTTTCATCTCCTCCAGAACTTTTCTAATTCCATCCTCATTGACAGCTGGTAGCTGCCCTTCTTGCTCCCGGCACAGCTCACGAACAAACTCCATAGCTTTTTTGCAGAACATGGACGCTCCTGGGTCCCTTGGACTCATCAACTACCAGGTTTCAATCCAAAATGTCGCTGGGCTCTTGGCTTCCGCGCACTTTTGTTCTGGCACTACCTCCATTTAATTTTTATGAAAATATGTATCACATAGAAAACAAGATGTGAATAAAAAAATCTAAAGTTTAGCTGTTTTTCAAAGCTATGATTCATTTGTACAATTATGATTTTAAAAATTGAGTAAGATACAAATAAGTGAAAGATGGTCCTTCTTCATGTCATGAAAAAATTAATATTGTTAAAAGTTCATACTCTCTCCAAAGTGAACTACAGATTTAACACAATCCCCATCAAAATGCCAGTAACATTTTTCATCTAAATATTAAAACCATTCTAAAATTTATATGAAAACATGAGAGACACTAAATAACCAAAGGTTTTTGTTTTGGTTTTGGTTTTTTTTGGTACCAGAGATTGAACTCAGGGGTACTCGACCACTGAGCCACATTCCTAGCTCTATTTTGTGTTTTATTTGGGACAGGGTCTCACTGAGTTGCTTAGTGCCTTGCCATTGCTGAGACTGGCTTTGAATTTGAGATTTCCTGTCTCAGCCTCCCAAAGTACAGGGATTGCAGGCATGCACCCGATAACTAAAGCAATCTTAAGCAAAAAATAACAAAATGAGAGATGACACCACCTGATTTCCAAATATATTATATAGCTATAGTAATCAGAACAACATGGTCCTGATATTAAAAACACACATAGACTAATGAAACAGAATAGAAAGCTGAAAAGCAAGACCATAAATTAAAATCAATTGACTTTGAACAAAGGTGCAAAGAATTCACAATGTGAAAGGAAAACCTCTTTATTAAGTGGTGTTGGTAAAATCAGATATCCATCTGCATGCAAAAAATGAAATAAGACCCTTATTTTAAACCATATATAAAATAGTTCACTTGAACTTGACTAAAGGTGTAAATGTGAAACCTGAAATTAAAATTTCAGAAGGTAACATAGAAAAAAAGCTTTCTTAATATTAGTTGGAGCAATGATATCTTGGATATATTCTCCAAAGAATAGGAAAAAGCAAAAAAAGAAAACAGATTGCATCAAACTAACAAAGATTTTGAACATCAAAAGAAACAGTCAACAAGGTGAAAACAGCCTTTATAGTGTGAGGAAATATTTGAAAATCATACATCTGGTAAGGATTAATATTCAAAATAAATAAAAAACCAGCTGTCACTTAACAGCAAGAAAACATGTGCAAATAGGCAAAGGAACAGAAGAGATATTATCTAAAAGAAAACACAGAAATATTCAATAGGTGCATGAAAAAATACTCAACACCAACATCACTAACCATCAGAAAAATGCAAATTAAAAACATAATACCTCACACTAGTTAGAATGATTATTAACAAAAGATAAAAGAAAAAATGCTAGTGAGGATGTAGATAAAAGAGCAGGGCAATAAAAATTTGGATGTCCATTAAGGGAAAGAGTATGGAACTTCCTCAAAAAACTTAAAAATAGAACTACTATATAATTAATGCAGCAAACCAACTGTTGGGTATATATCCAAAGGAAATTAAATCACCATGTCCCATGTTTACTATAGCAGCATTTGCAATAGCCAAGAGATTAATTCAACCTAAGCATCCATCAGTGGATAAAGAAAGAAAATATAGCATACATCCTGCCACACACACAAATACACTCACACATAAAATGAAATACTATTCAACCTCCAAAAAAGAAATTCTGGTATTTGTGATAACACAGGTTCACCTAGAAGATATCATAGTAGTGAAATAATCCATTCACAGAAAGAAAAAATACTGCATGGTTTCATTTATACGTGGTCTCTAAAAGGGAGAACTTATGAAAGCAGAAAGGTTATTGTCAGTGATTGGAGGCCCAGGGAAATCATTGTTTGAAGGGTACATTGTTTCAGTTAGGCAGGATGAATAAATCCTGGATATTGAATATACTGGAAAGTGAATATAGTTAATAGTAGTGTATTGTTTCCTCGAAACTTTCTAAAAGAATAGGTCCTAAAAGTATACATTACTCAGGTAACTACATGAGGTGATGTTTATATTATCTAATTTAATTCTGATAATCTAATTAGTTTGACCCTGATAATTTATATATATGTATATACACACACACATATTTGATATTTACATAAAATTTTACTTTTCAATTTTACCTTCATAAAACTGAGGGAAATGCTATGATCCTAAGGACTTAGGGGATTTATTTATAATACATATTCATTGATATATACATATATATGCATGCATATATATATATATACATACACATACATATATGTTTATATTCATTTATAATTGTATATAATATATTTATATGAAAATAAAGTGAATACCTTAAGATGTATGTAAAGCATAGTTATTTTTTGAAAAAACACCCATGGCCTAGGACTTCATGACAATGTTTTGCCTAGCCCAGATACTCCATAGTGTTCCTAAACCTCCCCACAAATCCAAAAGAGCTGGCAGGCAAGAAGACATCAATCTATTATGGTTGCATTCCTTATCTGAATCTGATATCAAGGTTAAAAAAATAACATATAATCTCAAATGTTTATGGAATTCATTTTTCACCTTCCATATATCTAATACTATTTCACTGTTTTATTTCCTAAAATGCTTAGTATTCTACAGCTTTGTCACTATGCTGTCTCAGGAATTCACGCTAAGGACCCAAAGTCAGGTTGTAATATATTGTAATATATTGTTATAATTTAACTTCAGAAAATACTTTTCAGATCTACCTTAAATCAAATGCTAATATATTAACTAGAGCTTTTTCTACTTATTTTCTTTCTCCACTAAAAATGTTGGAAAAGCATGGCACTTAAATCAAACTACTTTTATTTTAAAAAATGTTAGTTTTTCCAATTCTTGTTATTTCTGTCACTTTACATAATCTCTCATAGACTCAGTTTATACACATTCAAAAGGAGAAAATAAATTTCTTTTTTCTTTTGCCTTCATTTGTAAAGCATAAATTGAGTGCCAGGGGAATTTTTAGGTAAATCCCTATACCTCATGGAACCTCATACATGGAACCTCATACCTCATATAAGTAGATAAATAGACAATAAAGGACATAAAATTACCTACCATAATTTTATGATGATATCTCTATAAATAATAAGGCAAATTAAAGAGATAAAGAATATAATGAATTGATTATAAGGTATGGGATATCAGCTTACACAGAATAGGAACCCAATATTTCCTTATCTGCCTTTCTTCAATATTTATTAACTAATGTATAAGTAGTTTGAATTAATTTGAACTTATTAGTGCTTATGTTTCTATATTGGTCACCAACTTTATCTGCCCTGTAGCCCAATTGAAGTCTATGTATATTGGCTATACTATATCTTTGGTCTGAGGAATAATAAAGAAAATCTTGAATGGCCTTTAGTAAAGCAACTTTAAGAAGATTATGTACTAGTCACAGTAATACAGGCTACTTATCTGTGATGCACTTTTAAAAATGTCTACTTCATAAAGTCATTATGGATGCTACATAAGGTAATATGTGTCCCCCACAGCCTGCTTGTTAAAGGATTGGTCCCAGCCCATGGCACTGTTGGGAACGGTGGAATCTTTAAGTAGTGGGGTCTAGTTGGAAGCAGTCAAGTCTTATGAGAGTATTACTTTGAAGGGCATAATAGAACCCCAGCTCCTACTCTTTCTCTTTGCTTCTTGGGTGGCATGAGGTGTGCAGTTCCTCATCCTCTGCCATACGCTCCCACCATGATGTACTGTCTGGCTACAGGCCCAGAAGTAATTAGGCCAAATGGCATTCATTGAAACGTCCCGAACTGTGAGCCAAAATTAACTATTCTTATTTTTTATTTCATTATCTCAGGTATCTTGTTACAGTAATAGCAGGATGATAGTCTAAATAAATTTCCCTATTTTGAAAATTCAATAAAAGTACATATATAAAGTGGAAGAATTTTCTTTGGAATCTGTCTAAAATCAAATATTTTCTGTACACTAAACTACATTCTGGTATTTTTATTCTTCACAGCTCTCTTTTTAAGATATAAATGCCACTAGGCCTATTATTTTCATCACTTATATTCTTCATTTTCTTTGTAAAATCACCACAAAATTATATGTACTAGAAATTATAAATAAAATAATTTTAAAACTCAGGCTTTGGCAAAAACTTTAAAAGCTATATTTTGGGATTTTGTTCTTGGATATGAGTGTGTTAGATGGCTTCTATTATATGAACAGCTGGAATAGTGGGGAGATTTTTTTTCTCTTTCTTGCAATACACCTGGAGGCTTCCAACCACTGAGTGTTACAACAAACTGTAATCAATAAGCATTCTCCAAGTGGTCGGTTCCTACTTACAAGTCTCACCATGAAATTACTGTACCAAAGCTATTCCTTTATTCTCAAAAAAAAAAAAAAAAAAAAAAAAAAAAAAAAAAAAAAAAAAAAAAAAAAAAAAGGACAGGAAAAGCATGAAAAACATGTTTCTTGTAATTTTATAACTGTGAGAGAATTGAAAAAAAAATTAGTCAACAAATGAGATATAATGCATTTGAATTATAATAGAAGAAATCAGTGTAATTATTTTTGTGAATGTTTGTTTTATTTAAGTTTATTTAATAAAAGAATGCTGACTGAGATTTTTCAGTTTTGCTTGTTTAAATTGTGCTGAAAATGATTAAATTGTCTTTACTCATCTTACACAACCTTTATATTTGACCTCCTAAGAGGAATTTTGATAGCATCATTCAAGGATGCATTGAAACCAATTTTCTTGGGGGCTTGATTTAAGCAAAATTTTTATGAACAATATATTAAAATTATCCATAGTTATAAACCTGGAAGCAGAAAGATACATCAAATTGTTCCCTCAACATCCTTTCTATTTTCAGTATGTAAGCATCCCAATTAGATGTATTGTTCTTACAGCATCCTTGCTACAATTATGTCTAACAGGCATGTTTTTAGTAATTTCCACAGTAAGTTTCTTAATGTTTTTTGAAAGAAAAAAAGGACTAATAACAAAATAGCAAGTCTTTTTTCCTCCCATGGAAAGGCAGAGAAAAAAATAAGAATTTTGAGTTAGATAAACCTAGATATTGACTAAATTTAGTTCTGTGATTTTATGTGTTTGCTAAGTTTCTTTCAGAAATTAGGGGCAGTAATAGGTACTTTAAAGAGTGGAAGCAGCACAAGTAACACATGTGTTAGTCAGTTTTCCATGACTATGACAAAGTACCAGAGAAAATAGATTCAAAAGGAATCTATTTTGGTAAAGGAAGTATATACTATTTGCTATTTTAATCTTCCAAAGATTAAAATATTTTAATATTTTAATATTTAAATATTTCTATTTTAAAACTTCCAAAGTACCAGAGAAAATAGATACAAAAGGAAGAAAATTTTATTTTGGATCCAAATTTCATAAGTTTCAGTATATTGTAACTTATCCCATTGCTTTGGGCCTATAGAAAAGCAGTACATTACAGTAAATGTGCATGGTGGGAGAAACCTGTCCAACTCATGAAAGCTGGGAAGCTAAAAAAGAAGAAAGAACCATAGTCTCAATGTCCCCCCAGGGGTACCCCCTCAATGATCTAACTTCTTCCAACTAAGTCCCACCATAAGGTTTCTATAATCTCCCATCACAGGCTGGTGACCAAGCCTTTACCACATGAGCCAATGTGGAACATTTAACACTTGAACCATAACAATGCATTTTATTAAAATCATCTATCCTGGAAATACTAGAGTAATATAGGTGTCCATTGAATATTTCATTTTTATTTCCAGTTGTTTATGGTGAAAACACAAATCTGTTTTTAAAAACTTAATCTTAAACAATTATGTTTTAGATAATTACCCTGCTTTTAATTTTTAGCTTTTACCAACCTCTGTTGTTGATTTTTATATGTTCTCTTCATCTTTCCCAAGTTGATTCCCACAGTCAAGATCCATCCAGTTTGATCCCAATCACTTTCTGCTATGATTATGTAAAGGGAATTCTGCTATTATTACACATAAAGCTATCTAATAGCGATTAACTCCCTGATCACTATTCACAGACTCACCTCTGAACTTTCTTTACTTTTGCACAGATTTCCAGAATGCTTCCAACCCTCTTCCAAACTCACCATGCATAGCAGCCTCTATTCTCCAAGAAAGAGAATCTACTTTTGTTTCTGAATCCTCAAGGTTTTAGTAGTTATACTTTCTTCTGAACTTGTGTTATAACATGGGTACATCTCTATTTCTTATGCCAAAATCATACTGGAGTTTCTGAAAAAAAATTTTAAAAGTAAATGAACAAATTAAAATATCTCATTCTTTTCAATTTTTATGAAACTTATTGAGTTATATATCAGCATAGAACTCTAAAAATACATATTTATTTAGGGACTAAGTGATTAAAATATCAAATAGTATATACTTCCTTTACCTTTACTCTGATTTTACTCCTCAGTAAACAGATCAACAATACTTTAACTAGAAGTTGCCTACCTAGACACACATTCAGTTATACAGACTTCAAACATCACATCTTCTACTAGTTATGGTTCCTTGAAAAAATTATTTCACTTCTCTTAGCCCCAGTAATATCCACTATAAATGAAGGAGCTTAATATTTTTTAATTGTTCAAACTGATATTTCCTTTTCTGGATTGATTGAAGTACAATTAATATGCATAAAATTGCACACATTTTATGTATCTGGCTGAGTTTTGGCATATGCATGTATCCATGATACCATCACCAAAATCATACTATTAAACATATCTATCACCTTCAAAAATTAATTTTCCTTAAGTATTTTTGAGTTTTTGTTTTGTAAGAACACTTAGCATGGTATCTATAATGGATTTTTAAAGTATATAATAATGTATTTGAAATAATCCTATAATGTATTTTATAGTAAATGATACTGCCTTATTAACTGTATATCATATGTACTACATTGTTCTGAGGATCTCTAAGATTTATCCTCCATAACAGCAATATTACACCCTTTGAAAATATATTCCTCCCTCCATTTTTAATACTATATTTGTTAAAATACAATAAAAATGAAGCAATAGTTTTTGGGTAGTCCAAAATTTAGAATTGCATTAATATGACATAGTTAAACCTACTATTAAACCAATGGCATAAAGATAGTTTTGCTGGGGTGCAATAGTAAAAGTCAGATGATCTGGTGATCATGGTATATTGATGCAGTATAGCATCAAAGCAAAAATAAGTCCAAGTCAATATAAATGTTTACAAATGTATATCAACCCTGAAGAATGTGAAGGTGAACTCAGTTGCCTCACACACACACAAACCTTTACTTGGACAATCTAACAAATAGAGCAGTGATTCTTAAACTTAACTGCTGCAAATAACCTTTTGCTAAAAGCATCTTTACTGTCTTGTAAAAAACAAAACAAAAATAAAATAAAACAAAAAATTTGCTAAATCCAATGTCATGAAACATTTTCCCCCTATAGAATTTTATATTTTTTACGTCTTTCATTTAGGTCCTTGATCCTTTTTTTTTTTTTTTTTTTTTTTGGTACGGGGGATTGAACTCAGGGATACTCAACCACTGAGCCACATCCCCAGCCCTATTTTATGTTTTATTTAGAGACAAGGTCTCACTGAGTTGCCTAGCGCCTAGCTAAGTTGCTGAGGCTGGCTTTGAACTGGTGATTCTCCTGTCTCAGCATCCCAGAGTGCTGGGATTACACGTGTGCACCATCACGCCCAGCCCTTGATCCATTTTGATTTAATATTTGTATATAATGTTAAAAAAGTATCTAGATTTTAAATTTTGCATGTGGATTTCTAGGTTTCCCAGCAGTGTTTGTTGAAAAGATTATCCTTTTTTTCAATGAATGTTCTTGAGACCCTTGTCAAAATAATTTGTGCATATGTCTAGGCTTTCTATTCCATACCATACATCTGTATGTCTTTATGCTAGTGCTACTGACTTGGTTACTTTTGGTAACTTGGTTACCAAAAGTAACTTTGGTTACTTGGTTACTTGGCAATTTTGCAGTAATTTTGAAATCAAAGGAAATGAATCCTTCAACTCATTCTTTTTGAAGATTGTTTTAGATATTCAGAATCCTTGAGATACTAAATGATCAATGAGATTTTAATAATAATTGCCTTGAATATATATATCACTTCAGATAGTATTATTGACATCTTAATAACATTAAATCTTCTAATCCATGAACTCAGGATGTGTTTCTATTTATTTATGTCTTCCCTAATTTCTTTCAGAAACATTTTATAGATTTTATTGAACAGATCTTTCACTTCCTTTGTTAATTCTAACCATTTTGTTCTTTTCAATGTTATATAAATGGAACTGCTTTCTTAATTTCCTTCTCAGATTGTTCAGTCTTGAAAATTCAAATGATCTTTATGCATTTATTGACTGTATATTGCTAGTTTGCTGCATCCATTTACTACTTCTATCAGTTGTGTGTGTGCATAATCTTTAGAGTTATCTACATATAAAATTGTAACACCTATGAACAGAGAAACTTTTACTTCTTTTTGTCCAATTTTGATGCATTTAATTTCTTTTTCCTACTTGATTTATATGACCAGAACTTACAGTACTTTGCTGAGTAGGAGGGGCAAAACTGCACATCCTTGCCTTGTCCTTGATTTTAAGATCCTTTTTTTTAAGTCTTTTTCCAGTAAATATGCCACTGGTGATTTTAGGGTTAATATACTAAACTCATACTTTCAATTTCCTCTTATACCTTGTGAACTTTTGTTGTTGAGGTTGAAAAATAGATATTTGAATTTGATTCTCCAATATTCTCTTTCAGATGTGTGTGGCTGTATGATGAAGTGTTCACCAATAGATAGCTAATTGACCGATCATTTCAAATTTCCATATCAATTGTTTAAAAGAAACTTCCTTGCTATTACATTCTTTTTCTTCCTTTTCTAAATCTGGCAGTACTTTATGCAATGGAATTCGTACTTCAGGAATGGTGTAGTAATAAAAGAAGAAGAATTCCAATACCAATTATAACTTTAGGGTTCAGAGTTATTACATCAGTTTGGACTACTCATCTTTAAACTTTTAAATAAAAGTGAAATAAACTCCTATTACCTTGCAGAATAATATTTCATTCTTGCTGAAATAGAAAAGAAAAAAATCTGAAACTAATAATATATCTTGTCAGTCTTAAATTTATATATTAGATATTGATTTGTCCTCAATAAATCAACCATATCTAAGTAACAGTTATAAGTTAAGTCTTATTCAATGGCTTATCAACCGGAATAAAACATTTGAATTTAATGAATATGGGTTAGAATTCATGAAATCTACATCTGCTAATTATTTGAGAATAGCATTAATTTCATCTCAGCATTTTTCCCCCAAAATAATATTTTTTATAAGAAAGAGAAGTTTTAGGGACTACACTTCAGCTGTTCTTCAATTTTCATTTATACTCTCCTAATAAATGAAGTCAATATGGGGGATTTATACCAACTATCTTTGAAAAACTAGATAAATAAAACCCTTTTATTTTTCTAAGTAGGAGAATACTAGAGATCTTTGCTGCTGCCTGCAAAAGCAGATTTTGAAATTCTTAATTTTGAGAATCAATAAACAGCCATTATTAAAATTAAATTATACAAACTTATAATTGAATGAATTATATAAAAAACAAAGCTGATATGTTCTCAAAACATTCCTATTTATAAGTTGAGGTTATTTACATCTATTGTATCTGAATAGTGAAAATATATTCTATTGTGAATCTTTTCCAAATTATACATTCAATGGTATCTGTTGGTAACTTGAAATTAGCTGTGTTTTAACATTGAAATCATTAAATGGCAAAAATCAGTCTTACCTCCCATTTGGAGAATGTATTATTTAACATTTACCCACTCACCACTTTTTTCAGGTATAGAGGTTTTTTGTTTGTTTGTTTGTTTTCTGTTAAAGAGATTAAATAGAACAAAAATATGTTGCCCCCCAATTTTAGTCCTTTGAAACATTTTGATCAATAAGACATAAGAATAACTGTGAGTTAAAGCATTCTGACTACCATTTGTCATTCTTACCCACTACAAAATCCACACATTCCTTGTCTCTACTGGTAAAATACCTCTGACACTCCAGGCACCAACTCTCTCAATTGACATTAAGAAGCCCATTTGAAGGGCACGTGATGTTTGGCCTGTAGTGAACAGTAATAACTACATCCCAATGACACTACTTGTCCTTCATTGATGCGTTTCCTAGTGCCCTAGTTACCAGAGGAGTCTGTGTACCATCAATAAATCTGGAAATACTTTATCTATGCAATGAAATTCCTACTAATAATTGCAGGATAAGCAAATAAGTCAAACATAATGAAGCAACTGAGTCCAGAGGGGTTAACTAAGGATGGTATTCCTCTTTCAGAACAAAAAGCTTTCACAATTTCTTTCTAGTGTTATTTGATATCTGTTTACCACTGAATGCAATGTATCTCTCTAACTTCCTTTCCTGAGGGGGTAGGTTTTATTGTTACTCCACCACAGGATATGTTTTTAAGATAGATTACTTGTTATCTAGTTTATGGGCTGCTAACAAATTCTGATTTGTTAATACCTGAAACTGAAGGAGAAACTGATGTTCATATCTCCTTGTGGTACATATTTATATGTATATATTATGTTCTACATATAGAAATAGGTTAGCGGTCAGAGGGCCAGACTGTGGATGATTATGAAATGATTTTTCAAATTAATTTTCTTTCTTTTTCTTTTATTATAGAGTTTTTGTTTAACATATGAGTGGACAGCTAAAAATTACTTCTCAGCCTCTTTTGTCCATAGATGTGGTCATTCACCTAAGTTCTTGTCAAATGGAATGGTGATAAATTGTGAAATATAACTTCTGATTGTTTTCTTAAAAAGAAATAGCTTATTGTCCATAGCCTTGCTCTGCTTCTTCCCGAGTGGAATGTATAAATAGCAGCAATAGAGCTTCACTTATGAAAATGAAGACAAGTCTTAAGAGAATAGTGGTAAAGATGAACGAGATGAAGGTTTCTGCTCTCAGAACCTTTCCAACAGTAACACTGTTCCCCTTCCATCTATTGTATACAAAAAAGTCTTATTTTAGCCTTTGCAGTTTTTTATAATATCTTAGATTATATCTCATCAAATACAAAATAAGCCTTAGATAATAGAGATTACTTCTGTTCTTTACACATATTCCCCAAGATAACCTCCTTAGGTTTTAAAAATACTTATAATTACTTCTTTTTTGTGTATACTGCTAATTCCTAAGACTAAGTTTCTTGATATTTCAGTGTCCTCCAAAACTGAATGAAATTTGGATCGATTCTGTAGACTGAAATCAAGCAAAAAGACTACTCTAAACTCATTGAATATAGTATTAAGCACTACTCTAAACTCATTGAATATATTTTGATATCTTGTACTTTTTATTTTCATTTCATTTAACATTTTCTAATTTACCTGTTAATTATTCCCTTGACTCATATTTATTTGGTAGTATATTTTTTAAATTTAAAAAATCTGGATATTTTAGAGCTCTTGTTTTGCAACTATTTTCTGGTTGTTTTCAAAAAAATACATTTTTTGTTATTTTGATTATCTTAAAATTATGACTTGTTTTATTGCACAGAATATTCCATATTGTGGAAAACATTTTTGGAGTACCTGGCAAAAATATGTATTCTCTTCTAGGTAAGTGAAAGTTCTAATAAACGTAAGTGTCAATTCTGTTTGGTTAAGAGCATCATTCAAGTGTTATTTCCACAGATTTTGTTACCTTTTTCTGTATGTTATTTAGAAAATGAGTGTTGCAACTCCAGCCATAATTGTGATTTGTATATTTATCTTTCAGCTTTCTAAGCTGTAATAATGGATCTGTTTAACTTATGAAGTAGCCCAAATTCACCTATGACATCTCTTTTTCTAAAATAAATTTTGTCTTATATTAATATGACTACTTTAGCTTTTGGGTTGTTTAATTTTTATTAATCTTTGTAAGGTATTTTATATACTTTATATTTAACTTATATGTATAATTCTGTCTTTATGTATAAAATATGTTGTAGAAAGCATATACCTAGATCTTATTTTCATACAATCTGAAAATATTTATCTTTCAAATAGAGTTTTGAGATCATTTCACAGACAATATAATTATTCAAATGGCTTAATTTTAGCCTACTAACTTTCTATTACTTTTTATTTTTTGTATTAATTTTTGTTTTTTCCTTTTCCTACCTTATATAGGATGAATAAAATATTCTTTTGTCATTATATTTTAATTACAATCTAGTTTTACTAGGCATAGTATTTTTTTGTGTATATGCATGTTTGTATGTCTGCACACTATATGATTTAAAATATGCAGTTTTACTTTATAGCAATTTGTCTTGTTATAATTATACACTATTTTAGAAAATCTGAAAACCTTAAAATATATACATTTATTTCTCCTTCTCAACATTAATGCTATTGTATTATGTATTTTATATCCTCATATGCCATAAATGCTATGATCATTGTTAAGTAATTGAGTATATTTTAAAGCTTAAAAATAATTATTTTTGTAATTACTTACATAGATATCACAACCAATTTTATTAATTCCTTTGAATAGATGCAAATTTTCATGTGAAATTAATTTTTTCTTATGAAAGTATAATGTTTAATATTACTCATAACATATCTACTGAAATTGGCTTATCTGTTTTTTTGTGTGTGTTTTGTCATTTGATAAAGAGTTTGTTTAAATGTTTGAAAATGATTTTCTGGGTAACAGTTTTGTATGATTTCTGCGAAAAAAATTGCTGCCATTTTAATCACTGTTCCTAATATATCTTTGTTCCTCTTTCTGCTCTTAAGTTTTTTTATTTACCTTGTGTTTTCAGCAATTGTTTATGATGTTCTTGCTGGCATCCTATACACTTATTTTGCCCCGGAATCATTGAGCATCCTATAATTGTAGATTAATAGTTTTCACCAAATTTGAAAAATTTTATCTATGATTTCTCCAAATATATTTGTGATTTCTTCCTTCTGCTGATTCTTCAAAAAATCTGTGTTAGGTTGCTGATATTTTCTCCATATCACTAATGTTGTGTTACTATTTTAAAGATGACTTTTTTTCTGTGTGCCTTATTTTGAAGAGGTTTATTGTGTCTTCTCAAGCTCATGGATCTTTTCCTCTAGAATATTCTTCCTTTAATCTTTAGTGTTTTTATTTTTTCAGGTACCATGTTTTGATTTTCAGCATTTCCATTAAAAAACGCATCTTTCATGTATTGCTGAAGTTTCTGTCTATATTCTTAAATTTATAGAATATATTATAATTCTAGTAGCTCTATTAATGCTATTTATTTGCTAATTTCACTATCTACATGTTTTTTATCTGTTTCTATCAATTATCCTTGGATTGTTGATCATCTTCTTCATTTTTTCTTACATGGCTGCTAATACCTGTTTGGATACTTGGACCTGGTGAATTATATTGTTATTTGCTGGATTCTACTTTGTTTCTTTGCAATTGTATCTTGTTCTTCCACAAAGTTCAGTGATCTGGAATTAGAATCCAGAGATGCTTTTTGTTTTTTTTTTTAAGCCTTTTTAGGGTGGGCATACTATCGTAATTTTTTTCCTTCAGTCTAGTGAGAAAGTAAACTATTGCTAGCCTTCTATGAACTCTAGAAATTGCCCTGTCTATTCCTACATATGGTTACCTTTTCAACTCATACTTCAGTATTAAGCCAAAGAGTAAAGGCCATCTCCCAGATCTCTGGAGCATTCTTTCTATGCAGTATCCTTTCCCCTAACATCATATTCCACAAATTCCAGATTCCCTACCCTTTTAGCTCTCTGAAATAAATCTCCTCCACTCTTCAAAATGCCGGCTTCTGTTGGGTTCTACTCTCCTGTGTTTCATGCTGGAAACTGCTCCAGACAATAAGCTGGAGATTGCTTTAGGTTTGCTATATTTGTTTCTCTGTTTTCAGGATTCACAGCCCTCTGTCACCTGTTTTATAATGTCTAAAAATAATATCTATCATGTATCTTGGCTTTTGTTCCAGTTATTTTGATGTTTATTTTATCCCATTCTGCTATTTTGAGTTAGATGTCTGCTCATGTTTCCTATTTGATGTGTTGAAAGCTTCAGTTGTGCTGTATATAACATTTTCTGGCTCTAAATTAGCACACGCTTTATTATAAGCACATAAACTTGAAAAATAACATGTAAAGTATGATTCCATAATATAATAGTTACTATTCCAGAGTGTTTATCATGTGAATATAAAAACATTAAAAACCTTTGAAAAGCTACATGGAGCCTCCAGAATATTCCTGTTGGGTGGAAGGTAAAAGAGAAAGGGTTATTCTTTCTTTAGGTGCCTTTCAATGTAAATATACAAATGTCAGTTTCAGAAACACTATTCAAAACCACACTGAATCTCATGGGAAGAAATTATTTCTTTATACCTATTAATATGACATAATTGAAGTCTTCCTTGTATTATTATTAGCATAATTTTGATACGGACTTTAATGTCAAGATTGACATAATATCTAGAAGAGTTTTATTCATCAAATAATGACCGTCTGTCTCTCTCTTTTCAAAAATCAAGGTTCTTTACCTGAATGATTTCTGTTAATGATTTCTTTATTTCTGTCATTTCTGAGAGTATATGTCTTCTCTAAGCATTGTTTATGAAACAGGAATAACTATGTTGGTCTCATGAGGAGAAAATAAAAATATCATAAAATAATATCTCAGTTGAAGATTGGAATGTGGCAGTTTCTCCCTTATTCCTTAAGGCACATTTTTATAGGATTACAGAAAATGAAAACTGGTTATATGGAAAGAGTGACATTGATGTAGGAATGATGCAAATAACTTAATAGGGAGAAGCTAATGTCTAAATAATATAAATCAAATGAGTTTTCCAAGGACAATTTTCCTTCACAGTCCTTGCATTTTCAAGCATAGAAGAAAAAATGTGCTATATTTTTAGGTAGAAGAGAGGTGTTGACAAGCTAACAAACTGTCATTTTTAGAGCATATAAAATGACTTCAAAGAAAGAAATAAGGTTGTTAATCTACATCATAAAAATACATGTCACAATTCATAATCAAACATTAATAAATCTAATAATTATTACACTGTGTGAAAAGTTACAAATAACTATAAATTTTAAAATGAAATTTATATTAAAATTTCTACTTGCTTTTTGACAACATAAATAATATTTACCATCCTATTAAAATTATGACAACAGATCTTTGAGTGTCCACAAGGCAAGTTCAGTTTTACTCAGTTTAGCATTGAAAACTTTGCTTATCATAATGACAGTAATACAGAGTCTCTTCTCTGGGTTCATGACCCTGATTGTCAACTGGTGACTCTGCAATGATAAATAGCAATAATAAATAAATAAAATAACTTCTGTGCTTCACAGTGCTGCATTGATATGTGACACTTGGCAATATATTATTAAAGAATCATTGTACCAATGATGTATTGAAATAGAATATCACCAGAAAGTCATTTCCTGTGTGATATATTTCACCTTCACTGGGTCTTGGAGATCTAAAAATGCATTTCCAAAGCCAAGCCATATGCCTATTTGAAGAATAAAATCAATTCTTTCCTAATAATTTTAAAATTGAAATGAATGTCTATGATAACTATAATCTCTGTCAATCCAAACTCATAAATAATGCACTTTGCTCATATAATGCATATATATTTGAAAACTTGGCTAACTTTTGGAAGAAAGAAGCTACAGCAAGAGGCACACACGTTCAGCAAGATGGAATGTGATTATGGTCCAGAAGATTTATAGAGGCAGTAAATATGAGCATAGAAAAGAGTTATAAGAGTTCCTAACTACTGGGAGGAAGAAATGATATAGATAAGGGTTTTAACTTTAAAATAAGTTTGAAAACTGTTCTTCCCAATGCCTAAAGCCTGTAAATTCAACCTTACATAATTATTTTGATAGTGAAACTAAAAATAGTAGAAAAAATAAGGACAATATGAGTAGTTTGGTGTGCTTAGAAAAATACTAGACATATAAAGTTTGTGAATTCTGTCCTGGATTCCCCATAGCTACTTAGATATAACATTTTCCCCCTAGACTGATTATTCTCCAAGATAACCAATCTATATGAACAATCAACTAAGCCAAAAACCAAATTCTACAAATAAAATAGATTGATCAGAGTCCATATATAATGGTGTAGGTTATGTCTGGCTGGAAGTACTTGGTCAAGGTCTTGGTGCAGTATGTCAGGCAGGCTTTGAAATCCAGCCCACACTCTGTTCCACATGTTGCTGGCATGGGGTTCCAGCTTAGAGAAAACAATAATTTCTCCAGTTTGTCTAGGTAAAGGTGCTTTTTGACTTTTCATTCCCCTTAGAAGAGTATCTTTTTGTAATTCTAACAAGGTATCCTATCTACTTGTGGGATTCCTAAAATTGATGAAGAAAAGTGTTGGTTATTTGGAGAGTATCAGTTATTTTATATACTATAGGTAAAAAATATTTATTATTAGATCTCAACAAATTTAATAGATCTGGTTTAACCTCCCTTTTCTTTGGTATCACATTGTTCACTAACCTCACAGGAATCAGAAAAGATTTGGTAATTCCAAGCCATAATCTGAATTGTTATCTACATCTTGCCATGCTTGAATTTCTGGTTGCTATCCTCCTGTCTTCAGCTTTATTTAATACTTGGCCTATATTTCATGAATCTGAATCCCAATGGTATGTTGGACAAGGTCACTGATTCATGACAACATTCAAGTTCTTGTATTATTCCTTCTTGCCTTGGTGGAATCTGAGATGGTATTTAAAACAATTAAAAATTCAATAGAAAACATTAATCTGTCAAAATGGTACAGAACTTAGAGCTGAAGGTGGAATCTAGAACTTGCTGTCATGCAGCAACTCATGACTTGATGAATCTTGCAGAGTCCAGAGAAAACTACAGAGGATGTAGGAAGATTGTAGCAGTAAAGAAAACCATGAGGACCGGAAGAAACAGTATTTGTTTTCCTTTATCAAGATATTATAACACTTTATTATTTTAAAAACTATTACAGATTCTTCAGTGTAGACAGTGAACATCACTTTTAGTTCTCTATACCTAATCTTTGTTCTATTTAGACTTTAGTCTTCTTATTATTGCATCACTGTTCTGTTATCTTACCAAAAAATCTCAATTCCTTTTATAATTACAAATTGTGAGTCAATGTACTTTTTCTCCTTCGATTTTCTTTTTTATATATGCTTAAGTTAATTTAATATGCATTATTTCTTACATTGTGTGGAGCCTTGAATAATACACTTCCTACAATTCAGTGGTTTGACCTTGTAATTAAATATCATCTTTTAATGTTCTAATCAATCTCTCTCTTTTTCTCTCCATTTATTTCAACTTTTGTCTAAAAACCAAATCAATTTTTCCCCATCGAAAATTTTTCTTTTATCCTTATTAAGATACAGAGAGCTGGTAAACAAATTTGGCTCATAAGCCATGGTTTACTGTAGCTTAGGTTAGACTATAGGGCCATGGAGTTGAAAGCACATGAGTTAGAAAGCTAAAATTATAGTTTTAAATGACAGAGTTTTAGTTAGGTTTGTATCACAGTGACCAAAATATGCAATAAGAAAATCTTAAAGGAGGAAAAGTTTATTTATTTTTATAACAAACTTTTTATAGTTAACCTCTTATAGTTTAAGAGGTTTATTACATGGTTGGCTGACTCTATCCCTCCGGGCCTCAAATGAGGAAGAACATCATGATGGAAGGCCGTGACGGAGAAAAAACAGCTCAGCACATAAAAACCAAGAAAGAGAGCTCTGCTCGCCAGATACAAAATATAAACCCCTAAGACACATCCTTAGTGACCTACTTCTTATAGTTACCACTCTACCTTCTTACAGCAACAATTATCTTCCTACAGCAACAATTGATCTATATCTGTAGATTAAGCCACTCATTAAGTCATAACTTTCAAAATCTAATAATTTCGCCTCTGGACATTCTTTCACTATCTTATATATGAGCTTTTGGGGAACTCCTCATATTTAAACCATAACAGACAGGTATTAACATCTCATAATCATATTACCTAAGACATTTTTTTTTTCTTTCCTGTAACCAAGATATAAGCAAACTATGGATTGTGGGCCAAATTTGGCCCATAAATATTTTTATTTAAAAAACTTTATTAAAACATATACATGTTTAGTCATTCCTTTATCATTCTTGGCTATCATTGTTCTACAATTATCAATATAAAAGTTGTGAAAGTGACTGTAAGGTCTTTAAATTATAATGACTTATTGCTTGGCCTGCAATTGGAATTGCTTTGTGGCATAGTATATATACTATCCTGGAGAACACCCAGTTTGGCTGAGAAAAATGTGTATTCTGCTGTCAGGGTACATTCTATACCTTCCAGGTGTACTTAACTGACAGTTTCATTTTCTATTTTTTTCATTGTTTTATTTTCTGCCTAGGTGTTCTACTATTATCGAGACTGAAATGCTTAGGCATTTTTGATGAATTTCTGTTTCTCTGTCTCCATTTCTGACAGTTTTGGCTTCACATATTTTGATGCTCATGTGTAGTTATATTGATTTATTATTGATTCTTATTAATATAATGTAGCCCTCTTCATCTATATTAACACATTTGCTTTAAATTATATTTTGGATATTACAACCATCCAAAGTCTTTTATGGTTCCTGCTTGCATGGTGCATCCTTTCATTTTAAATTTCTTTATTATACACTATGAAGCTTGCAAGTATATTTTTACTTGTTTCCAAGCAGGTGTTTTTTATAGTGATACTAAAGATATCATGTATGTATTATGAATTGCATTTTTTTGCTAAATTTTTTCATTCAAAAGCAGGTATAAGCCGGGCGCAGTGGCTCACGCTTGTAATCCCAGCACTTAGGGAGGCTGAGACAGGAGAATCGCGAGTTCAAAGCCAGCCTCAGCAATGGCGAGGCACTAAGCAACTCACTGAGACTCTGTCTCTACATAAAACACAAAATAGGGCTGGGGATGTGGCTCAGGGGTCGAGTGCCCCTGAGTTCAATCCCCGGTACCAAAAAAAAAAAAAAAAAAAAAGCAGGTATAATATAGCAAAGACTTAGAGACTGCTTTTGTTCAAAACACTGACTTTCCACTTGGTACTAAGGATGTCTAATGCGTAACTAAAAGCAAAATGAAAGTGTAGGAATCTCTCCATTCATTTTGTGTCTATTTCCTTTATTACCTTAAATTATTGGTTAGATTCCAGCTCAACTCTGAAAAGTATCTATCTAAAAACTAATAATAGAAGCTTGATGAGCCCTAGGACATCTAACCTCTTTCATTCCCCTTAAAGGCTGAAAACCCTTTCTGAGGTCAGTGGCCACACCTCATTTGTTGGGACTACAAAATCAGACCTCCCTCGGACCTAGGACTCTGGGAAAATATCATAACAATACTTAATGAAAAAATTAACTTTTAATTTTTAAAAAATTAATAATTTAGGGAAACTTCTGAATGAACTCTGTATCTCACATAATTTTAAGCTTTATTGGATATTTATGCTCTGTGTGAACAGCCCTATTTTCATATCTATTATGCTGATCTATTTTTATTTGTACAAAATTTATTAGCAATTTAACAGTGAACACTTTGATGACATAAAATTTTTACTTTGGAACTGGAAAAGGCATTGTTAGGTACATATGGATCATGGTTTAATATAATTACATATTTGGAAGCAAAAATTATTGAATTTAACTACTTGTAAAAAATTATGAAATGCATTTAGTTTTTATTGTTAGAAAATCATTATATCTTAATGTATATGATACCAAAAGAAAGCAACACAAAACAATAGGATCTCATATTAATAAAAAAACAATTGAATTTTCAATGATTAATTGCAAAATTTGTTATTGTAGATAGTATTCCAAAATACTCTGTTAATAAGTCAACCCAAAGTGTACTTATAAAGATATACTTTAAATATGTCTAGTTCTTTTTCTGCTATCCAAATAATAGGGCTTTTTTCCAACTTTCATAAAGATTTACTAAGCTAGATTTTATTGTCTTCTTTTTTAAAAAAAGCAGTATCTCTGTCCCCATGGTGACTGAGATCCAGGGTCCATGTATACCATAATTACAATGAGGATTACTTATTAAACATGCAAAAAAGAGACTCCATTTTAGGTCTTCTACATAAGACCCTCTTGGGTTGAGACACTATACTATGTATACTTAATAGTCTTCACAGGTGGATTCTTTGCTCATGAATATGTGACAGAAGAAAAAAGATAAAGAGATAAATAAGAGTTAATGAATACTCAAATGCCAAACATGGTTTATTCCTTTTTTCTCATAATAATTAAAATGCACAGATTATTACTCTCTTAGGTCATAAAATGAAATCTAAAATAGAATAGATAGTTTATCTGAGATTTCATTTCTCTTGACAAGAGATGAGTATTGTAAAATCATGTTTGTATACTTTCTTTATGTAAAAGAGAAAATTATTTTTTCTGTCACACTTCTAGGTTTTTGTTGGGTCTCTGTAATAAATAAAAAGCTTGACAACATTGGGTGTAGTGGGACATGCCTGCAATCCCAGAAGCTCAGGAGGCTGAGGCAGGAGGATCAGGAGTTCAAAGCCGGCCTCAGCAAAAGTGAAGCACTAAGCAACTCAGTGAGATCCTGTCTCTAAATAATATACAAACCAGGGCTGGGGATGTGGCTCAGTGGTTGAATGCCCCTGAGTTCAATCCCTGGTACCCCACCCCCCAAAAAAAAGATTAACAAGGGGAAAAAATATATATATACCTTTATTTTTATATATAAATGGGAGAAACTCAGGGACAAATAACTCAAATGGAAGTTTATAATTTAGGATTTCCTACCATCTTAGGCTAAAGGAAATATAGTTTTAAACTTCAAGTAAAGAAAGTAAGTCATGGGCAGGAGACTAGGAAAAGTGTAATAAACAAGGTCATATTCATCACATCAGTTTAAATCAGTGGTTATGTTAGTTATTTTTTCTAAATCAGTAGTTATGTTAGTTATTTTTTCATCACTGGTACCAAAATATCTGAAAAGAACAACTTAGAGGGGAAAAGTTTGTTTTGGGATCACATTTTCAGAGTTCTCAATCCATGATTAGTCAATTCTATTGCTCTGGGCCTCAGATGAAGCAAAATATCATGGCAGAAGGTTGTGCTAGAAGAAAACTGCTTTAGCAGTCAGGAAGCAGAGAGAGTGAGAAAGGAGCTAGGGAAAAGATATAGTCTAAGGCTACACCCTCTGACATCTACTTTCTCCAGCCATATTCTACTTGCCTACAGTTACCACACAACAGTCCATTCAAATTATAAACCTTCAATGGGTTAATCCATTAACCTAATTATTGCCCCAAATTCCCACCTCTGAACCTTGATGTTGTGGGGACCATGTTTTCAAAATATGAGCTTTTGAAGGACATTAGAGGTCCAAACCATAACAGTGCTTTCTCCATTGGTAAGTATTTCTTGGGAGTAAGAGTAATCCTCCTCTTCTTGGTACATACAAACAGAGACATCCTTATAAATGGAAGTTTTTTGGATAAATGCAAATTTCCCTTGAGAAAGGAAAACAAATGTTCTGTTTTCAGAACTTCTATACCTGCTGCTTCACAAAATAGTCTTTAAGACAAAGAGGCATATTTAGAATTAGTTTACGGCTGAGCTTGTGGCTTAGTAGTGGAGTACCTGCCTAGCATGAGGGAGGTCCTGGATTTAATCCTCAGCATCAAATGAAACAAAGCAAAAAATAAAATAAAATAAAATAAAGTAAAATAAAGATTGTTGATTCCAGTCTCCTACACATGACTACACAGATTCTTTTTAAACACATGACCCATAGTCATAAATTTTTTAAAATTTTTTTAATTTATTTATTTTACTTAGGCATATATGAGAGCAGAATGCATTTTGATTCATTGTACACAGTTGGAGCACAACTTTTCATTTTTCTGGTTGCACATGATATAGAATCATATTATATATGCAGTCATACATGAAGCTAGTGCTATGATGTCCATCTCATTCCAACATCTTTACTGTCCCCATGCCCCCTTCCCCCTCCCTCTCCTTTGACTAAAGTTCCTCCATTCTTCCCATGTCCCCTTCCCCATTATGAATCACATCCACTTATCAGAGAACATTCGGCATTTGGTTTTTGGGATTGGCTTACTTCACTTATCATGATATTCTCCAACTCCATCCATTTACCTGCCAATGCCATAATTTTATTCTCTTTTCTTCCTGAGTAATAATCCATTGTGTATATATACCACAGTTTCTTTATCCATTCATCTATCAAAGGGCATCTAAATTGGTTCCATAGTTTAGCTATTGTGAATTGAGATGCTATAAACATTGAAGTGGCTGTGTTACTGTAGTATGCTGTTTTTAAGTCCTTTGGGTATAGACCAAAAAGTGGGATAGCTGGGTCAAATGGTGGTTCCATTCCAAGTTTTCTAAGGAATCTCCATACTGCTTTCCAGATTGGTTGTACCAATTTGCAGTTCCACCAGCAATGTATGAGTGTGCCTTTTCCCCCACAACCTCATCAACACTTATTGTTGTTTGTATTCTTGATAATTGCCATTCTGACTGGTGTGAGATAAAGTCTTAGAGTAGTTTTGATTTGCATTTCTCTAATTGCTAGAGACATTGAACATTTTTCATATGTCTGTTGATCAATTGAATATCCTCTTCTGACAAGTGTCTATTCAGCTTCTTTTCCCATTTATTGATTGGGTTATTTGTTTATTTGGAGTAAATTTTTTGAGTTCTTTATATATCCTGGAGATTAGTGCTCTATCACATGTGCATGTAGCAAAGATTTGTTCCGAGAATGTTGGCTCTCTATTCACTTTATTGTTTCTTTTGCTGAGAAGAAGATTTTTAGTTTGAATCCATCCCATTTATTGATTCTTGATATCAGTTCTTGCACTATAGGAGTCCTGTTAAGGAAGTTAGGTCCTAATCTGACATGATGAAGATTTGGGCCTATTTTTTCTTCTATTAGGCATAGGGTCTCTGGTCTAATTTCCAGGTCCTTGATCCACTTTGAATTGAATTTTGTGCATGATGAGAAACAGGGGTTTAGTTTCATTTTGGTACTTATGGATTTCTAGTTTTCTCAGAACCATTGGCTGAAGAGGCTATATTTTCTCCAATGTAAGTGTTTGGCATCTTGTCTAGTATAAGATAACTGTATTAAAATGGGTTTGTCTCTGTGTCTTCTATTCTGTACCATTGGTCTATTTGTCTATTTAGGTGCCAGTACCATGCCATTTTTGTTATTATAGCTTTGTAGTATTGTTTAATGTTTGGTATTGTGATGCCTCTGCTATTCAACACAGTCCTTGAAACACTAGCCAGAGAAATTAGAAAGATGAAAGAAATTAAAGAGATACAAATAGGAAAAGAACTCAATCTATCATTATTTGCCAATGACATGATTCTGTACTTAGAGGATCCAAAAAATTCACCAGAAAACTTATAGAATTAATTAGTGAATTCAGCAAAATAGCAGGATGTAACATCAACACTCATAAATCAGTTGCATTTCTATACATTAGTGATAAATCCTCTGAAAGAGAAATCAGGAAAACTATCTCATTTACAATAGCCTCAAAAAAATAAAATACTTGGGAACCAATTTAACAAAAGAGGTGAACGACATCTACAAATGAAAACTACAGAACACTAAGGTCTTGTATAAGACCTTAGAATGTGAAAAAAATCTCCCATGCTCTTGGATAGGCAGAAGCAATATTGTCAAAATGGCCATACTACCAAAAGGGCTATGTAGATTCAATATGAAATCCAATTAAAATTCCAATGTCATTCCTTATGGAAATGTAAAAGGCAATCATGAAATTCATTTGGAAGAATAAGAGACCCATAATAGCCAAAGCAATCCTTAGCAAGAAGAGTGAAGCAGGATGCATCTCTTATATCTTTGTTGGAGTGATCAATTTTTGCCTGTATTTGCTCACTTAAGTCACTCTTTAATTTGCATATTATTTTAATTATGTACATTCTGAATTCTTTCTCTGACATTTCATCTACTGTGCTGTCAATGGATTCTGTCACAGTGGTATCCAGGTTTATTTGGGGCACTTTCTTCCCTTGTTTTTTTATGTTGACCATGTGTCTTCCTTTCTTGCAATGCCAAGCTGGGGTATGGTGCTTTGTATCCTATAATCTTGTAGTGACACTACAGATTTCCTATCTCACCTTGGAGTTCACTTCCAGTCCTGAGCAGGTGTCCCCAGATGGACACCACTGCCGCTAAAGATGGTGGCAGTGATAGTGGAGGTAACTCAAGATGGCAGTGGGAGTAGTCCAAGATGGATGCATGTTTGAGAGATGGGGCTAAAAGAATGGGACTTACAATGGCTTTGAGCTGATTGATAGGAGGTGCAGTACTTTGTGGGCCACTGCCTCCAGGCACTATCTGTTGACCCAAGATAGAGGTTAACACATGGGAAGAACTATGGGGACGGTTGCAGTGTACAAGATGGATACAGGAAGGGAGCAACAGTGTGGATCCCCACTATGTGCAGGGGCAGTCCTGGGCCTGTGCTCTCACACAGACCTCTGAGGGCAGTCCTAGGCTTGATCTTAGCCTGGACTCCCTCAGGGATTCCAGGTTGTTGGTCTAACCTTGTGCCTGGACTCCCGCAAATCTGCAGGGACTCTTGCGCTGAACTGGGGGAGGTCCCAGGCCTTTGCTGCTGGGGTCCTGGAAGCAATCCTTCACCTGGATCTGAATTCCCCTGTGGGCCAGGGGATTGGTGGGTAGCAATCTTGGGCCTGACCTTGGCTGGGCTCCCACGGTGGTCCCTGAATGTGGTCCTAGGCCTTGGCCTGTGCTCCCACCAGTTGGCAGGGGCTCTGATGCAGAACTTGGGGTGGTCCAGTGCCTCACTTAGGCTAGGTCTCCCTTAGGGGTCCCTGGAGGCAGTCTTTCACCTGGGTCTGGGTTTCCCTGTGATTGGTGGGTAGCAGTCTTGGGTCTACCCTTGGCTGGGCTCCTGCAGATGACCTTAAAGGTCATCCTGGGCCTTGGCCTGTGCTCCCGCTGTTGGACAAGAACTCTGGAACAGAACTGGGGGCAGTTTCCCATAAAATTTTCCAAAGCAAAAAACAGACATTTTAATGAATGACAAGATTAGCTTAAAATCACAAATTGGTATTCCACATTCTTAATGCATTGTGCCATACATAAGTAAATATCAAATTGTTAAATTATTATTTTCTTATTAATGAATTATATGGAAAACTTCCTAGAAAAATGAGGGTAATAAATAATGTAAATACATCTAAATTCCTTAGTGAAGTATCTACCCTACTCATCATATGATAGTATAAGCAATAAATTCAAAAGAAATAAATTCACTATTACATACCTTATTGCTGTATTATAAAACAACAATTGACTATAACTTTCTATCTAAAGCAATTAGAATTTATCTTGCAAATACTGCATAATTATTTGACTAGAAAGATTGAATCAGTTAAGGTGTTACCTGTACAAAACTTTCTTAAATAACAAAATGCTTAAGTTACCTTTCCTAAAAAGACTCCAGAACCCACTTGAGAATGGTTTGAAACGTGCTTTTTAAGAATAGAGTGTGCAGAAGGCAGCTTATCCAGTCAATGCTTTTTTGACATGACAATCTCAATTTCACCTGTGCAGAACATAACATCTTCCTGAAAAGAAACACACAATTGTGAATCTGATGTATGATGAACAAAAAAACATTAAACTTCCCCTTCTCACCATCCTGTCAGCAAGCAGCTTCTCTCCTCTCCCTTCCCATAAATTCCTGCAGACCAAATTAACAGGTAGGTAGATTTCAGTTGTCTCCCCACCTCCAGCTTGTGGCCTCCTTTCTAGTTGACCACATGATATGCTTTTTCTTTTGCAAAAACTCAGTGCCATAAATATTAGCTTCTATGCATGCATGGAGCTGTGAGACCTGGATCAGTATTAAGATAATTGGATAAAGATGACTAAAAATATATAATCCAAAATGGAAGGCAGATCTGGATTCTTAGCCTATTTGGGTCACATATCAGGATAATGCCTCAGCTACTTCACCAAACACTATAAAAAGTAATAATGCATTTACTTTTCCTAAAGAATTTCCCTAAATTGTACTGGGAATGTTTTACTGTAGAGATAATGATAAAAAAAAGTTTTTCCCTCAAATATGTGAAATAGAAATTTGGGAGGGCTTTCTTTCCTGTATAAGATTTATTGAAATTAAAATTAATTATTGTAAAAATTGAATCATACATGTACCAAAATACTGACAAGTGGATTAAGCATCTAAGTATTTCTCTGAAACACTCTAAGTGAAAAGAGAGAGAGAGAGAGAGAGAAAGATCTATACCCAACCCACTAAATGATATGCAGATTAGTTTCACTTGATAGTCACCTCTGATTCTCTTAGTGACACATTTCCAATCTGTGCCAAATTTAACACAACCATTTTATTTTCCAGACCTCTCTAACTTTGAAATTTATTGATTTTTTTATTCTTTGGCCTTAATGCAGTCATCCCTGACATTACATCCATCACCAATTTAACACCTGTGCTAGGCAACTTTGTACTGATCCATTGTGAAAATTTCCAGAAGAATATTTTAGAGTTTTATGGATTATCCAAACCACTTCCATTAAAATTAATGGGAATTACATTGCTAATTACCTAAGTGCCTGAATGAAGTCACCTCATACTATACAGTAGCTCTCAAAATTTTTTTTGTTTCTCACCTGGCATGCTGAATGCTATTCTGTGGTTTGTGACACCTGTCCTGAGCATATATTTATCTAAATGGGAAAGAATAAAAAATATATTTGAAATACATAAGTAATAGTTAAAAAGTTATTAGCTGGGAATAAGGTAATATTTAAAATTAATTTTATTTTGATAAAATCCATAAAATTAAATCTAAGAAACACATAGATCATAGTGCTTTTTGACCATATGCTTCATGAATATGACAAAAATATGAATCTTAATATGAAAATACTATTTGTCTTGACTACCAGCAAAGACAACCAAATATCTGATGTCTTGATTATTGAGATTCATTCTTTTCATCTTCTTATACTTTAGTGAAAATGTTTTCTGAGAAATGGAAAAAGCTTAAACTTATGATAGAAAAATCATGATGTATTCTCTAGTGTAATCTCAAACAACTACAGTCAATAAATATTGTCAAACTACAAATAATATTGTCAAACTGACAAGTAAATGAGGAGAAAGAGGAAAAAAACACCTTACCATAAAACGGAGGTAAGAAAGGGAAAAAGGAATATATGACAAGCAGAACAAATCCAAAATTACTGAATTAATGTCAAACATATTAGTAGCTACATCAAAGATTCCTTAGTGCTTTAAAAGAAAAGATCACATTATGTACTATGCCCATTAAGATACAAAATATTGAAAGAAAAATACTTCAAAGATATCTGTCATTCAAATACTAAGAAAAAGAGACCATAGCTATATTAATTCCTGGTCATATAGTCTTTAAGTCAATAAACATAATCATAGAACAAAAAAGTTACTTCACCATTAAAAAAGGCCTACTCACCAAGAAAATGCAGCAATAATAAATTTCCATTTATTTTTATAGTACAAACTCAAAATGTAAAATGCAAAATATAAGAAAAAGTCAGCTAAAGTTATTTAAACTTTATCAATAAGGATATAAAACCTTTTCATGTTATGATTGTTAAAAATTACAGATTTAATTGAATAGCACAACACACTAAAAATTGCAGAACCTACAGTATATTCATTCCTTGAGAGGAACACCCAAAACATTTACTAAAATTAGTTATATTCTGTGCCAAAAAAACATGTTTATTGAATGATAATCAAATGCGTGTATTACAATTGTGGACTTAGCTAAAGTCTTAGTTGGTGGGAAATACAAATGTATATATTTTCAAAGGAAAAGCAAGCATTATCATCTGCCCTAGTGGAATCTTATGTTTTCCTGGATGAGAAGAAACAAACAAAAAAATTATCAAATATGTAAATAAATATAGTGCATGCTATATCAGTTTATGATGATCTCCATAGAAAAAATAACAACAGATAAAGGTAATAGAATGAGTTGGGAATTTAATCAAAACACAGTTTGCAGTACCATGTTCAGAGTAAGATATCATAAATGCAACATTGTACAGAAGATGGCAGAGGAGAGTGCATGAGCTTTCTATAGGAGAAAACTTTTCTAAGCAGAGGAAGAAGGAAGTATAGATGCCCTAGAATGGAAGACTGTGTAAAACATTGAATAAATAACAAAGGACCACTGTGATTTGTGTAATGTGAGAAAAGTAGAGAAAATCCTGGTCAATGAGTGTGAGGTAATAGAATCTCAATCTGATAAAGCTTTGTAGGTTATTTCAGAAAATTTTCCCATTTACTCTGCATGACAGAAAGCCATTGGAAAGTTTCAGAGAGAGAGTGATGATGTAATCTATCATTTTATGAAAGAACTCTGGCAATAATGTAGATAAAATGGTAGAAGAAAGAGGGACAAGTTGGAAGTAAAGAAGACAGGACCTCCATGTAATCATCCAGGGGCAGCTGGGCTCAAAGAGAGTAATAGTACTACAGGTAGTAAGAACTGATTGGACTCCACATGTGTTTTAACAGTACTGCTGATGGAATTTGCTAACTTGTGGGTGAGATGGAGAGAGTGAAGGAAGTAGAAGGCTCAAGTATAATATCACATTTGAGCAAGTAGAAGGATGGAGTTGTACTTTAATAAGATGAGCAAGATAGTAAAAGGGGAAATTCCAAGTTCATTTTTTGGCTTTGTATTCCTTTATTTTATTTTATTTTTAAATTTATTTATTCTTCTTAGGTATACATGACAACACAATACATTTTGATTCATTGTACACAGTTGGAGCACAGCTTTTTATTTGTCTGGTTGCACGTGATGTAGAGTCACACCATATGTACAGTCATTTGTGT
Source organism: Geosciurus inauris (assembly GCA_004024805.1). Lineage (NCBI taxonomy): Eukaryota > Metazoa > Chordata > Mammalia > Rodentia > Sciuridae > Geosciurus > Geosciurus inauris. The sequence continues at coordinate 49,258 of PVHX01006603.1, read as the reverse complement.
ACCTAGGGAAATGATGTCCATCTCATTTCCACCATCTTTCCTGCCCCCATGTCCCCTCCTCAGCCCTCCCTCCCCTTTGACCAAATTTTCTCCATTCATTCATGCTCCCTTCCCATTTTGAATCAGCATATACTTATCAGAGAGAACATTCAGCCTTTGCTTTTGGGGATTGGCTTACATTGCTTAACATGATATTCTTCATCTCAATCCCCTTTTCAAGCAAATGCTATTTTTTTCTCTTTTAATATTGAATAATATTCCATTGTGTATATATACCACAGTTTCTTTATCATTCATCTATTAAAGGGCATTGAGGTTGGTTCTACAGTTTAGCTATTGTGAACTGAGTTGCTATAAACATTGAAGTGGCTGCTTCACTGTAGTATGCTGATTTTAAGTCCTTTGGGTATAGACCAAGGAGTGGGATAGCTTGGTCAAATGGTGGTTCCATTCTAAGTTTTCTAAGGAATCTCCATACTGCTTTCCAGATTGGTTGTACCAATTTGCAGTTCCACCAGCAATGTATGAGTGTGCCTTTTCCTCCACATCCTTGCCAATACTTGTTGTTGCTTGTATTGTTGATAATTGCCATTCTAACTGAGAGAGATAAAATCTTAGAGTAGTTTTTATTTGTATTGCTTTCACTGAATCAATTGATATAATCATATGATTCTTATCTTTAAGTCTACTGATGTGATGGATTACGTTTATTGATTTCCATTATGTTGAGCCAAACTTGCATCCCTGGAATAGAAAACACTTGATCATGGTGCACTATTCTTTTTATTTTTTTTGGATCTAATTTGCCAAAATTTTATTGAGAGTATTTGCATCTATGTACAGCAGGGATACTGGTCTGAAATTGTCTTTCTTTGACGTATCTTTGTCTGGTTTTGGTATCAGGGTGATACTAGCTTCATAGAATGAATTTGGAAGGGTTCCTTCCTTTTCTGTTTTATGGAATAATTTGAGGAGTATTGGTATTTGTTCTTCATGATAGGTCTTATAGAACTCAGCTGAGAATCTGTTCCTGAGCTTTTCTTGGTTGGTAGGCTTTTGATGGTTTCTTATATTTTCTTGCTTGAAATTGATCTGTTTAAGTTCAGTTTGGGTAAGTTCTATGTTTCTAGAAATTTGTCCGTGTCTTTGTGGTTTTCTTTTTTACTGGAGTATAAATTTTCAAAATATTTTCTGATTGTCCTCTGTATTTCAGTAGTGTTTCTCATATTTCCTTTTTCATCACAAATTTAGTAATTTGGTTTTTCTTTCTCCTTGTTTTTGTTAGAGTGGCTATGGGTTTGTCAATTTTATTTATTTTTCAAAGAGCCAGCTTTTTGTTTTTTTCATATTTTTAAATTGATTTTTATTTCAATTTTATTGAGTTCAGCCTTGATTATAAGAATTTCCTGTCTTCTTCTTCTTTTGGTGTTGGTTTGTTCTTCTTTTTCTAGTCCTTTGAGATGTAGTGTCAGTTAATTTATTTGTTGACTTTTTCTTCTTTTAAGGAATGAGCTTAATGCAATGAACTCTCCTCTTAGCATTGCTCTCATACTATCCCAGAGATTTTGGTATGTTTTATCAGACTTCTCATTTACTTCTAAATTTTTTTTTATCTCCTCCTTGGTGTCTTCTGTTATCCATGAGTCATTCAATTAGCATATTATTTAGTTTCCAGCTGTTGGAGTAGTTTCTATTTTTTAATCTGTCATTGATTTCTAATTTTATTCCATTGTGGTCAGATAGCATGCAGGATATTATGTCTATTTTTTTATATTTGCTAAGACTGGCTTTGTGACATAATATATGGTCTATTTTGGAGAAAGATCCATGTGCTGCTGAGAAAAAAAGTGTATTTGCTCATTGATGGATGGAATAGTGTATATATATCTGTTACGTCTAAATTATTGATTATTTTATTGAGTTTTATAGTTTCTTTGCTTAGCTTTTGTTTGGAAGATGTATCCAGTGGTGAGAAAAGTGTTAAATTCACCCAGTATTATTTTATTGTGTTCTATTTGATTCTTGTAGTTGAGAAGGGTTTGTTTGATGTACATAGATGCCCCATTGTTTGGGGCATAGATATTTATGATTGTTATGTCTTATTAATGTATGATTCCCTTAAAAAGTATGACATTTTCTTCTTTATCCCTTTTCACTAACTTTGGTTTGAAGTCCACTTTATCTAATATGAGGATGGAAACTTCTTATTTACGCAGTCCATGTGAGTGATATGTTTATTCCCACTCTTTCACGTTCAGTCTGTGGATATCTTTTCCTGTGAGATGAATCTCTTGAAGGCAGCATATTTTGGGGTCTTTTATTTTTATTCAATCTGTCATTCTATGTCTTTTAATTTATGAGTTTAGGCCATTCACATTCAGGGTTATTATTGAAATATGATTTGTAATCCCGATCATTTTAGTTTATTTTTGGTTTTTAACTTGACTTGGTTTCTCCTTTGATTGGACTTTCCTTTGCAGATTTTCATTCTTGTTATTCAGTTATTCATTTCTTCCTAATTATCTACTTTGCCAAAAATATTCTATAGTGCAGACTTTCTTGCTGTAAATTCTTTAACTTTTTTTTATTTTTATGGAAGGTTTTTATTTCATCATCAAATCTGAAGCTTCATTTTTCTGATATAAGATTCTTGGTTGGCATTCATTTTCTTTCACAGCTTGATATATGTTGTTCCAGGATCTCCTGGCTTTGGGGGTCTGGGTTGAAAATTCTGCTGATATCTGAATTGGTCTCCCCCTATATGTAATTTTATTCCTGTCTCTTGAGGCCTTTAAATTTCTATCCTTATTCTGTATGCTAGGCACTTTCATTATAATGTGCCTTGGTGTAGATCTGTTGTAATTTTGTATATTTGGTGTCCTGTAAGCCTCTTGTATTTGATTTTCCAATTTACTCTTCATGTTTGGGAAATTTTCTGATATTATTTCATTGAATAGATTGTGCATTCCTTTGGTTTGAAACTCTGTGCCTCTTCTATCCTGATAAATCTTAGATTTGGTCTTTTGATGCTATCCAATATTTCTTGGATGTTCTGTTCATAGTTTCTTACCATCTTTACTCTGTGGTCAACTTTATTTTCATGATTGTACATTTTGTCTTCATTATCTGAGGTTCTGTCTTCCAAGTGATCTGGCCTGTTGGTGATGCTTTCTATCAAGTTTTTTATTTGGTTTATTGTTTCCTTCATTTCAAGGATTTCTGTTTGTTGTATTATTTTTTTTAGAATCTCTATCTCTTTCTTGAAGTAAGTTTTTGCTACCTGTATTTTCTCCCTTATCTCTTTGTTAGTATGATCAATGTTTGCCTATATTTGCTTTCTTATCTCTTTCTTGGAGTGATCAATTTTTGCCTGTATTTGCTCACTTAAGTCATTCTTTAATTTGTGTATCATTTTAATTATGCACATTCTGCATTCTTTCTCTGACATTTCATCAACTAAGCTATCAATGGATTCTATTATTGTACTATTTTGGTATATTTGGGGAATTTCTTCCCTTATTTTTCATGTTGATAATGTGTCTTCCTTTCTTGCAGTGTCGATCTGAGGATTGCAGTTTCTATCCTATAATATTGTATTGACCCTATAGATTACCTGTACCTCATCTTGGAGTTCACTTCCAGTCCCCAGCAGGTGTCCTCAGATGGAAGTTACTACAAATCAGTTGGTGGCAGCAGTAGTAGAGCAGTATCAGTAGTAGAGCAGTAGTAGAGTAGTATTCAAGATTGCAGTGGGTTGGCCCCACATGGATGCAAACACTTTCAGAGATAGGTCTAAAAGAATGAGACTTACAATGGCCTTGGGATGACTGATAGGAGATGTAGCACTGTGGCATGCTGAGCTGTGGCAGGCAGCTACCTCTAGGCCCTATCTATTTTCACAAGGTGGAAGCTACTACATTTGGAGGGCTATGGCAATGGCTGCAGTGTCCCAAGATGGATTTGGGAAGGGGGTGATGCGAGGACCTCCATTCTGCGCTGGGGCAATCCTGGGCCTGGTTTCTCATGCAGGTCTGCAGGGAGGTCCATGGCCTGACCTTGACTTGGGCTCCCCCCATTTGGGTCCCTGGAGGTATGCCTGGGCCTGGGCTCCTGAAGTTCATCAGGGGCTCTGGCACAGAGCAAGTTAATTTTGAAATATTAAATTTGAGATTGCTATTAGCGACTGTATGTAATAGAGTAGAGTTGCATTTGGGTACTTGCCTGTAAAGTATAGAAAAGAAATAGGGGATGGAGACATAAATATGGGTGTTTCAGCAGTTTGTTTCAGAATCCTCAAGGCCTACAGCAAAGGTACTATAGCATTAGGAATGATAAGTTTGACTAAACTAACTCAAAATGTGCTTTTAATATCACCGTTAAATATCTTCTCCAGTTTGTTCTAAAGATGGAACAAATTTCACATCAGAACCCAGATATTTTACACTGTTTTAATGTGTTTCTTCAGTTTCTTGCGTCATCAACTGTGTATGGTTCACTTTTCAAAATATTGGTATAGTTATCAGTTATTTTTCTTACTCAAATAAAATCCTGATTATGACCCATATAAAATGTATGACATCAGTAATTTATTTAACTTTTTCATGGTTCAGTTTCTCCATCTGTAAAATGTGAATAATAAAAGCTATAGCATAGGTATTGTGAGGAATAAACAGGCTAACACATGGGGAATAAACATCACAGTGCCTAGCTTACTGTGTTTAATAAATTCTCGCTTATGATATGTGGTCTTTGCAAATAGTGTCATATGAATCCCGAAGCAAAGACTCCTATATAGGTCTTGTATACAGATACTTGGACAAAGGGAAATCTATGTGAATATTTTAGTCAGAATTTTGAGCTCTTGGAATAATCAAAACCAAGCATGAAGTGTCTCATATAAAAAATGCCAATGCCAGGTACATTTGATGCAGAAAAATTAATTTTTTAAAAGGAATGAAACAATTAAAATAATTTTCATTGGAATAGCTGGAGAACATCGGTGTACATTCATGTGAAACTTTTCATATATGTACCCCTCACCATTAAGCTAAAGTGGCCAGTTGTATTCTTAAAATATCAATGAAAATCATACTGCATCATAGAAAATTACAACAAATATGTACTAATCTACAAATGTTAGCACATTTAATATCCTAATTAAGTTACCATATAAGTAATAACATTCAGATTTTATAGTTGAAGAATCAGAGGAACAGGATTGTTAAATACCTTTTTAAGGTCATAACATATGTAGAAATCTTGTAGCTGAGATTGTAAACAAGTAGATGGCCTTCATAACATGTGTTCTTGGTCATTAAAGTATGATGATAAAAAAAAAAACAATTTTGCCAAATGTCAAAAGAAAAGTTGCATCAGGCAAATTAAATCACAAAGAAGACTTCATTCAAGACTGTTTCACAAGGGATCAAGACCTTTGCAATAGAAGAGAGAGAATGAACTCAGTCAGGTAGGCTGAAATAAAAGGCAAGAATGCTATTTATTAGAAAGTGAAAGAATACTGAATTTTCCAGAGGATATTGGTTAATTTCCCCAAGCCATACTGGGGTGCATTTTTTTTTAAATTTTTTAAATTTTTTGGTGGTGCTAAGGATCAAACCTAGGGCCATGCACATGCTATGATGGCTTTGCAGGTCCATGAGAAAGACATTACATTACTGTGTTGTAAAACTGTCCAGAGGCTGGGTGGGATAAGACATCTCAAAGGAAAGTGATAAAAGAATTTACAAGTGAAAATCTTCTAAAGTGAATAGTCTAAGAAAAAGGAGGCCAAATGCCTATAGTCAAGGAGATACCTATATAAGATTTGGTCAAGCTGAGAGCCATCTTAGCCTCAGGTCAGGCTGATATTAATTTTGTTGTGTATGAATACAATATGTTTTCAACTTTACAATGGCTTTTTATTATTAAGAACACTGAGCACTTGCACATAAAAATGAATTGTGCTCTTACATAACTAAGAGTAGTACCCTAAATTAAATTTTATTTTTAATTAAATATATTCTGAAAATAAATGATATGATCATTTTTAAAATTGGAAGATATGATCACCAAGCAAAAAAGTTAACTAAATTCTAAGCATACAAGCTATTAGTAAAACACTGACATTGTCAATTTAAAAGCAGACATGTTTTCCACATTTTAAAATATGACCATAATTAATTTGCAATTTCCACTTTGTAGTTTAATCTTTTTGCAAGTCCAAAACTTTTTACATTGAAATTCTTAAAATTTACTTATGATTGAGCCGGGCACGGTGGCTCAAGCCTGTAATCCCAGCACTTAGGGAGGCTGAGACAGGAGAATCGCAAATTCAAGGCCAGCCTCAGCAAGGGCGAGGTGCTAAGCAACTCAGTGAGACCCTGTCTCTACATAAAACACAAAATAGGGCTGGGGATGTGGCTCAGTGGTCGAGTACCTCTGAGTTCAATCCCCAGTACCAAAAAAAAAAAAAATTTACTTATGATTGACCATATAAGCAAAATAATACACAAATTTTGCAGTGTGACTTACAATTTTAAAAAATGAAAATTTGTACAGATTAAAATTAGTATTTGAATGTTTATATTAAATCACATATTAATTGATTGCTACAAATTTATTTAATGTAGCCTTCTATTTTTAAAAGATAACTATCAAAATCATGCACTGCTATTTAAAATTAATTTTACTCTATAATTGATAACATTATCATTTAAATTTTCCCTAGTTTAAAAGATGGCAATATAAAGTGCAAAGTGATTATTTTATAAACTAGTGTCTTCCTATTATTTAAGAAAATGCATTGTATTCAAGTGTTAATCTACTTTTATTTCTACAACATTACTGAGTCTTTTTCAAATTGAAGAATATATTGTTCATGTACTTTTAAGTACCTCTTTTTGAATAAGAAAAGACACAGATAAAGCTAGAATAAAGTGCAAAGCCCAGTGCTGTATAGCATTATAATTTAAAAGGTCTGCTCATGAAATTTAACTACACTGAACAAGACCCTCTGGTCTTATGCATTTTGAGTGCTTGTTGTATCACCTATTAAGCTTGTTGCATTGAATTCAGGAGGAAAATGTAAAGTCTCCTCTATATTTTATTTTAATAACACTACGTTAGACTACTTTCTTACACAGCTAAGCTCTCCCTCAATGCAACATAATGATGCATCCTGTGAGTCTGAAAACCATACAGATTGCTACCTGCTGAGCCAATTGTATCTAAGATGCAGAATGGAAGAGAGCTAGCATTACTGAATGCTAGCCTTAAGAGTGGAAGCTTCTTTTAAATTGAAATAATCCAAAATGTAGGAAAGATCCATTGAAGAATGAAATATTTTGTGCTTGTTCGAGCCCTATGCATAAAATATATAAAATGTTAAAAATTGTGTAATCATATTCATAGTACACGTCTCTTTATTCCCCTTTTCTCAGCCACTCCTATTTTTGCAGTAGAAACCAAGGACCACCCTGTCTGTTTTAGCAAAATGTAATGTGAAATTAAAGAGCATTGCATTGATCATATTGTCTGGAATAACTGGTTTATGGCAGCATAACCACAGTCTATGCCCCCATCTTCATGAATCCTCCTTCCCTGATGTTTATCTGCATCTGTGTATGTCATTTTCCTATTTCTTTCCTTCTCTTCCTTCCTTCCTTCCTTCCTTCCTTCCTTCCTTCCTTTCGTCTTTCTTTCATCAGTCTTTGTGTGATATTAAAGAATGATCTCAGGGGTGCTCTACCATTGAGTTACATCCCAGCCTTTTCTATTTTTTTTTGAGATAAAGTCCTGTTAAATTATCCTAGCTGACCCTCCAATTTGGGATTCTCCCCTCCCTCAACTTCCTGGGTCACTAGGATTATAAGTATGCACCACCGTACCTAGCTCTTTCTTCTATTTCTTATAAAAACTTCATCACTGGATTAGGGCCCAACTTCATTCAATATTTTTATTTTCACTTAGCTGTATCGGAAATAACCATATTTCTAAAAAAAGATCACACACACAGGTTCTAGGGGTTAGGACTTCAAAGCATCTGTTGAGGGGAACATTCAATCCACAACACTGACTTTTTATAATCATACAATGCATATATGATTTTATCATACATATATGATTTTATAATCATACAATATATTAGAATTATTTCCATCTGGGAACTTTGTCAGTCTCGCCCCATGATAATGACAAAACAATAAAATCTTGTCTTTAGTTAATAGTTCTGTTTTCTAAGTTTATTCTTTTTTGGTTTCACATATTAGGGAGCTTGTCAGGGAAGTCTTATGCTGCCTGTCAAATAAAATGTCTCAAGTCAGGAAAAAGATTTCAAAAAATGAATATAACCTAAAACAAATAATATAAATTGGAAGATTCAAATTTTTAAAATTCCAATTTATATAAAATAACATTATTATGGGTAGTATCATGTTGATGAAAATTTAATAATAGAAAAAATTTCAATTCCATGAATTTCATTGGGATGTAGTATATAAATTACTTTCACAAATAATTAATATTTAAAGACAAGTTCCAATGTAGCTATATTTTTTGATTTTATAGGTAAATAAATTTATTTTTTTAAATACATTTTAGTTGTCAATGGACCTTTATTTATTTATATATGGTGCTGAGAATCGAATCCAGTTCCTCACACATGCTAGGCAACTGCTCTACCACTGAGCTATAACCTCAACCTCAGGTAAATAAATTTATAATGACAGAGAAACTAAGTCTTTTGAAATGAAAGTTCATTCTGGTCAAATAGACTTCAGAACATAATACATACAAATTCTGGCATCTATTAGGTAGCTATTATTTAAAAAAAAGTAAAGAGGGCTGAGAGTGTAGCTCAGTGGTAGAGCACTTGCCTAACATGTCTGAGTGGAGTCTTTGGGTTCTATCCCCAATACCAAAGGAGTGTGTATGTGTCAGGGTGGCAGGGGGGCAAGAAATACCAAATGTTGATGATAATATACAATATTAAGGGGAATGTAGACTGGTGGAATTACTATGATAAACAGTAGAGAGGTTTCTCAATAAATTAAAAATAGCCTGGCACAGTAGGGCATGCTTGTAATTGCTGTGGCTGGGAAGGCTGAGGCAGGAAGATCGCGAGTTCAAAGCCAGCCTCAGCAATTTAGCAAGTCCCTAAGCAACTCAGTGAGACCTTGTTTCTAAACAAAATACAAAAAGAGCTGGGGAAGTGGCTCGGTGGTTAAGTGCCCCTAGGTTCAACACCTGGTACAAAAAAAATTAAAAATTGAATTACCATGTGAACCAGCCATCCCTCTTCTAGATATATACCAAAAGAAATGTACTTACCACCTTGGAAAGATATTTACTCTTCCATTTTTGTTGCAGCACTATTTTCACAATAGACAAGATATAGAAAAAAACAGGTGTTCATCAATGGATGAAAGGATGAATTCTTTTATTTAAATATAAACAAAATCTTATTTAGCCTCAAAAAAGGAGGGCATCCTACCTGCTACTTACTACAACATGGATAAATCTGGAAGATGTCATGCTCAGTAAAATAAGCCAGAAAAATAAGTATTGTGTGATCTCATTTATATGTGAAATCTAAAAAAGCAAGAAAAGTCATTAAACACATGGATTAAAGCTGCATTTGCCAAAGAATGAAAAATCGGTGACTATGTGAGATTATGAATATGTTAATTTGTTCCTCTATAGCAGCCATTTGCCATTTAGTACCTTATAACATCATGCTGTATATCTTAAATATGCACAATAAAATTTATTTATTAATAAAAAATCATATTATAAAGTATTTCATGACCAAATGATAGTTCAATCAGATCTTCAGGTGGATGCATTTCTGTTGCATCAAAATACACCATGAGCTACTGCAACCCTACAAATAAGTATTGCTGAGGAAATATCCCCTCGTGCCATGGTACTGGTAAACTAAAGGGAATTGAGTTTTTAAACCTTTCAAACTAGCCAAAATGAGATATCTGGGGTTTTTTTTTTAATCTGTCAGAATGACTGCAATGTTTTCCCTATTGTTTCTGTCTGATGAAGGATTGCTCATGAATATTTCAAACATTACATTTTCTCTGTCCCATTCTCTGATCTCTTTCTTCAATCTAACACCCACAATCAAAGCCTTCTTTCAAATGTCGTTTATTAGGTTACTTAATATACCAAAGTGTCATAAATTGCATTTGATTTCCCACAACAATGATTATTTATTTTGGTAATATATTTTGGAGTTTATTGACTTCTTATTGAGAAAGTATTTAACTATTTTTTCATATTTACTCTATTTCAAATGACAATTCATCTTATTATGAAATTTCTAATCTGAAAACTTATTCTTCCAGCAAAAATAAGTTGATTCTAAGTGGAAAGTATAGATAATAAGTAGTTCTCAGCATTTTTGACTTGTGAAAGAAAAAATGTTATATCACCTATGCCAAGGATTTTGTTTCAAAATTACTACTTATGTATTTTTTTCTCCCAAGTGTTTGACTAAGGTTGAATTATATTCACACAATCATTGACTGTAACTATAATATCAATTTCTCTCCATTTGTATTGTTCATTAGTTTTTCTGTAAGGGAATATTCCTTCAAAGTAGGAAGAGAAAGATTTTAGAGAGTTTGCTGAATCAATTATTTGAACACATTCAAGCATCATGGCACAGCAAGGAATCTACTCTTTTGCAAGACTTCTTTGAATTGAACAGTGATACTGCCTTAATCATTTGTCAAAACATGCAAGGTTATTTTCCAGGAGGAGGAAACAAAAGGTAATCAAACAGATGTCCTTGATTCTTGGCCCACAACCTGATTTGCACGTGGATAAATTTAATTATCATTTATATCAAAGGGTTTGAGAAATACTGAGATTTCCTTGGCCCTTGAAACCCTTTCACAACCATCTCAAAACCTGATTACCCCTACATAGAGTGTTTTTCTCTGCTCTGGATTTAGAACACCTTGTTCCTTAATTTGCCCTCAAGGTCACATGCAACTATGAACTTGCCAGAGATCCCATTTAGCTACCTTGGGGTGCACCATATGTAAAGTTACAATTCTATTGTTTCTTAACTTTCAGTGAAGATGGAAGACATTAAATATCTTAAGGTGTAAGGGCATTTGTGGGCATAGAGTCCCCTTGAAATGATAGAGTACAGAAGACCAGAGTTCAATATTGCTGACTTCAAAAAAGCTCCTTTAGAGTAGACAAGTAGATACTTTGTCAATAGGTACTTTAAAGTGGTTTCATTATTTCCTTCCTGGAAGGAAAAATTGAAAACTCCAGTATTATTCAGTTTTCTTTGGTAATGTTCCAATTATACCAAGTCAGAATCTAAAATATTCAAAGTATGAAAGCGGTCTCTGTGGATAGATCCAGTTAATTAAAATTACCTCTGATGCAATAATTATTAATTTAACAAATGTTTACTGAACAATTACTGTGTTCTAATTACCAGATAATGTAGCAGAGACATAAGACATATAATATCTCCCAGAAAAATCACCATAGAGACAAGACTTTCTGATTCTGTTAAGTAACTGCTCCCTTACAGGGTTCAGACATGAATTCCTGGGTGGTAGTTACTGTGTTGCTCTTAGCCTGGAGTAAGTTTGTACCCAGCCAAACATACTCAATCCAAGATAGTATTCATCCAGGAATATGACCTCAGGTAACTGAAACCTGGAGAAAGCTTACTCCAAATGTAGTTATTTCATATATTTCAGAGTCCTAGAGATGTACAAATATTTATGATAAATTTGTATCTCCTGTGCTCTCATTGTGTCTGTTAATTGTGTATTTCTCTTATATAAAATATGTATTTTTATCAAAAATCCTACTCAGATATTTCATAAATGCAAAAAATAAAGAATTTTTATAAAGACAATAAATTGCTGTCAACTTTGAAGAGAAAAAAAGCAATGAAACTTTATTTTTAAACTCCAAACATTTTACCATAGCAGAATTCTCTTTTCGGCATTTCTTGAGGTAGTTGAGAGAAAGTAAATTACCCAGAAGAATTATTGTATGTTGTAGTATTTATTTTCCAAGTTATTATGATTGATATAAACATTTTTTTTGTTTGTTAGTAATAGCACAGTAAAATTCTATGAAATAGAAATGGTAAAGCTTGTAAGTATATTGCATGCATGTAATGACAAACACAAAATTCCTCAGACACTATGAACAATATTTCACTGATTACTATATATTAGAAAATGAACCCCATCAAAATTCTGTAGTTTATATTACATTGTAGATATTGTCCACACCAAACACAAAGGAAATTACCTTCCATAATACCCTTTTAATAACCTGCTGTAAATTACAATTTACAGTTAATTTAATGAAGGCTCAGTTTGCTAAGAGTTATAACCCATGTAAAGGAAGCACTGGAAGGAAAGTACAGATGTAGACATTAGACTATGATTTATTTATTAAGATGGAAATATATAAATAAGAAGTAAAAAATTAAGAGGATTTCAAGTAAATGTTTTCTGTTTGTTTTCAGGAAACTCCATGCCTTTATGCCAATCAAACCATTTTACAAAGATTGAATTGTCTGGAAAGGACAAAGTTGAGACCTGCTCTCTTTTTTATATTACATACAGAAGAGCCAGTCAATACATTATTTATTGTATTTGAGATCAACTCCTTCTTCGAATAAACACAAACTCTGTGGTTCAATTTGTACTCCAATCTCTGTTGAAATGAGCTATATTTACTATCAGAGGTGCCAGCTTCTCATACTTAGATGCTTGTTTTCATTAAAAATATTTTTTAATAAAAATACATTTTGCTATTAACACACCAAAATGCTTCATATTTTTGTCAATTTTTTGAATGGCTACTATGGCTACTCTATATCAATAGCTTTACACATTTATAATAAATTTGTTCTTTTTGTTATGGTTAGTCATATGTATTAGTACAAATGAAGAAATGGGAAATGAGAAAAAATCATGTGAAATAGCTCTAATCTCACAGTCAAAATAAATCTATGTTGACTCAAGGGCCTATATCCTCACTGTGTTCATGCATGTTGAATTTTGCATCATATAAAACACTTGAGTTTTCACAAATGTTTCACCTACTAAGTCATGACACATTTTGAACTTTTGTAGTCACCTATCTAAGCATAAAGAACTTTGCATTTACTTTGGTTCTATGATTCCATATTCAATCTTGTTATACTCTATCCATGAATCCTCTCTATTAAAATGACTATTCTAACCTGTTAATTACTATTGTGTCTTACTCTATTAGCTTCTCATCACTTGAAATTGTGTGCATTGATTCCCCCCCTGTACAAACCATACAGTAGCCACTGGGGAAAGTTCTTCTATCTTATCTATTCCCTGGACAGTTTGGGACATATCTTATTCAGACTGGACCATTCAAAAGAGATGAGCAAGAAAATTAAGGTAATACATGTTGAGGGAATTGCAGGCTCTGGCACATCCAGGAGCCTTCTTGCTTTTATTTTTCTAGTATACTATCTTCTCCATATAAGTTAAGAAATGGCCATAGTTAAAAAATTTCAATTTTGTATCCTGGAAATATCTCTTTTTATTAGAATTCCTAGCTCCCCAATTAAGACGCTCTAAACTATATCTAAAACATAAAGCACGTCTGAATTTAAAGCAAAAACAACCTCTACAAATTAACAAAAACCCCACTAACTTCTTCCACCTCCTCATAATGTAACATGTTGCAATTGCTAACAATAAAAGATTCTGAATCTGTTGAATTTATTTAATATTTTTCTTCTGACACTTATCATTTGCCCACTCTCATAAATCTACTTCATTTCTAAGTGCCAAAGTGTTCAATATGCAGGTATTATAGATGTAAGTGGAAAAAATGGTAGTAATCAAATATCAGTGTTATTTTTTTACCATTAATCAGCACATACAAATTGACCTTGTCACCTAACCCCTTATCTCTCAGACTGGATCCTGTACTTCCTGCTTCTGACATAGGAACCCTAAGTTCTTTTTTCTCAACATAAGGTTCTTCTTCACTCTGAAAAAAGAGAGTAATAGAGATAAGAGGAGGAGTACAGGAATGAAGAGAAGAAGGAAGCAGAGGAGGAAGAGGAAGTAGAGAGGAAAAGAGTTGGCATTTGACCTTATCATTATGGAAATAATGACTCCCAGAAGTAACTCCCAGAATTAATACTTATTCCTACCCAGTTGCTATTGATATTTGCTTAATTTGCTTAATATACTTTATTTATGGTCTTTGACAATATAAACAAGGCTACTTATATCTCTTTGTTCACATTTATGACACTATTTTACAACTCCACACCTTTTCAAATTCCTTTCTAGTTACTGGAATCACATTCTAAAATTTGTGCCTATTCTTATTTACTTCTGAGTTCATTCAAAAACTTCTTGTGCAACTTTATTACTTTCTGGAATTTGTCCTTCTACTGCACCAAGGACAATAAGGAAACATTTGAAATTCTTAATGAATAATTAAGGGAGAAAACAACACCAGTTTTTAATCAAAAATATGGATTCATCTTTCATTCATCTGTCTTTTCTAAGATGTCAACATGAAAAATACTTCCCAACACTCTGTCCCCTGTCTAGAATATGACAGACATTTACATTAAGTCCTCCTTTCAAAGTGTTAATGGTTTGTGAAATTAGACTAAGTTAGATAGTCTGGCCAGCCACATAAAATTTCCCTCCCACCCTGATTTGTAAATGATAGACAGGATTTCCTCTGTCTAAAAATCTGTGATATATACTTCATAATGATCAGAGTTCTGACCAGAGCAAATAATAAAAAAAAAATCAATAAAAGCCAAGTAGGACTTCTATTATTCATTTGGAATAACTCATATTAGAATATGGAGCCAAATGAAGAAAAAATTAAGATCAAATTATGATAAATGATTGAATAATCTTTCTTTCAATAATTGAAGAATGACTAATCACTGTAATACTAAAAATCAGAAGCATCAGAATCTAACCTTTCAACTATATCTTCTTGTAGAAATGAAACAAAAAAATCTTTCATATATTTCATTTTTTATTCAATACCAATATGAACTAGGAAGTGGTATGTAAAAGCATTTCTGTTTTTTAGAAAAGAAAGTGAAGTGCAAAAAATGTTTTTTTTTGGGGGGAAAAATGCCATTGTGGCAACGTCCATGTTAAATTGCACTGTTAGAACCAAGTTCTTAATTTACACAGCATCATGCAAATCAAATGAATACAGAGCAAAGGAGCTGAGATTTGCAAATTTTCATATTAATAGTGGGAAGATTGAGAAGCTGAGATATGATTTTAACTGAATTAATATTTTATATAAAAACCAAATTGCTTTTCATAAAGTATTCCTCAAGCTACCAACTAGCGAAAATCTCTTTATGAGTGGGTAGTATCTCTCAAGCCAGTAATAGTCTGTAGTTATAAATAATACAGCTGGAAAATTCTACCATTAAGAGTGCAAGAGTCAACCACATCTAACTCTGGGAAAGTTTTCACCCTATCTGTCAAGCTTAAGGAGGAAGACAGGCTGTCAACTCTTGCTCTTTTAGCAGGAATTTTCTTTCTAACTCAATCCATATTGAAGTTAGAGGAAATAAAATATTATGTTATTGAGTCACTTACAGTATTGCATATGTTTTGTCTAGCTTTGGATCTATTTCAGGTTGAGCAAAGCTGAAAGATTAAAAGTAAATTAATAAAAATATAAAAAATCATCGCAACCAAGGATAATACTCATTTTCAGTGCTGTTCCTTGACTCTTGCATTCTTTCTAGGCTATACACTCAACAAGACATCTATAGTTCTGAGTGGAACCCCAAAGTTATAGACTAAATATTTGTGTCTATCCAAACTTCATATTTAATACTAGGAGTCAATGTGATGGCATTTGGAGATAGGGCCTTTGAAAGGTGAGGAGGTCAGTAGGGCTCTACCCTTAAAAAATGGGTTAGTATCCTATTAGAAGCTTCAGAGAGCTTCTGTCCCTTCCAACATGTTGAGAACTTGAAAAATAGCAGTACTGTATGAACTGGGAAATGGTCCTTTCAGGACAACAAAACTATCCAAACCTTCCAGAACATGAGGAAGAATTTCTTGTTGTTTATACAACATGTAGTCTTTAGTATTCTGCACAGAAGCTTCAGGACTACTTCAGTACTTCAGCCTGGCTACTACTTTAAAAGCTCACTAGTGTGAAGTCTGTGACTATTAATCATCATGTCATGAACCCTGACAGGAAATTAATCATAGTACTATATATGATCTACAAACTTCTAGGTATCAATAAGAAGGAGTGCATAAAATGAAGAGATTATAATGAGGCTATTAGCTATTTTCATGATAGCATGAGAACCATAGTATCATGACTGTTATTTTGTGTAACATGACTGACTGTAGGAGTTATATAAAAATTTCCTAACCTTTGTTCAGACAAATGTACTTACTGCTACCTGGTAGTTACATGCATACACAGAAGCACACTCACACACTCATGTCTTCATTCAGGACATATTTGGTGAACTTCCTCTATATTGCAGGCACATTACAAGACTCTATTGTGGGACTTAAATGAGTAAGGTAATATCACTCTTTTAGTTAGCTTTTCACTGCTGTGACCAAAGGACCTGACAAGAACAATTACAGAAAGGAAAATCATATTTGGGTCTCACAATTTCAGAGGTTTTAGTCCATAGGTGGCCAACTCCATTCCTCTGGGCTCAAGGTGAGGCAGAGGTCATGGCAGAAGAGCATGGTAAAGGAAAGAAGCTGAAGCATGGCACCAAGAAACAGAGAGAAAGCTGTCCTCTCCATGACAAAATACATATACCAAAGGGACACCCAGTGACCCACCTCCTCCAGGCACACCCTACCTGTCTTCAGTTACCACCTAGTTAATCCCTATCAGGAGATTAATTCACTAATTAGGTTAAGATTCTCCTAAAACAACAATTCACCTCTGAACTCTCTTGCATTGTCTTATCTTCTGGGGGATACCAAATATCTAAACCATAGCAATCATTTTTTTTGATGTCATAGTTAATACATCTACTTGTTTGTTCATGTATAATTCATTCATTCAGCACACACTGGGTGTTTAATGATAAAGTCAGTAATTCCTTCAATTATGGAAGGATAATGATCACAATGAGGCAAAGAAGATGCTTATTCTGTGAGTCTTGAGAGTGAAGTAGTCACCTATAAAAGTCAGGTAGGGAACAAATCAATATATTCTCAGAACTCTCTCTCTCTCTCTCTCTCTCTCTCTCTCTCTCTCTCTCTCTTTCATGCTCTCTATCTCTCTCACTCTATCATAAAATAAGTAAATTAAAAGATGGTTAAATGCAATAAATGATTAAATTATTATTTTCTTACATCTATCATATAATAACAGATAAAATCCAGATTACGAATGTCCCTTGGGGAAGTCATTTTTTAAATCACAATACCAAAGATTTTTATAATAACTCATTTTGAGTTATTTCAACACAGATCTCCAAATGAAGATGCTTTAATTCATTTTTTTAAATTTTGAGATTTTCCCAACTCCTCTCCCTGTTTTCATCTCCTCTCTTTTACAATAATCTCTTTCCCAATCTTCTCCTCTTTTTTTCTCCTACTCCTTTCCCCACTAACTCACATCCTTGTTCCCTATGCCATATTTTATTCAATCACCCTCATCTTGCTCTATTTCTTTGCATTGTCTTGCATGTAATCCAGAAACCAATAACAAAATATATGAGATTTTAAAAATTGATAATGAAGATATTCAGTGTAAATGTAAAGTCATAATAACAAGTAATGGTTTGAAATATATATTTGAGAACTTTTTATGATGTATAAATAATTACATATAATAAAACCCTTCCTATCAAGACTTCAATTAAACAAAATTGTTCAGGTATGAATAAGGTCAGTATGCATGTACAGTATACGAATATGCATAAAATACACACTAAACATGATCTTACAGCTTCTTGTGTGAGAAAATCAGATGTCTTTGGTGGTTCTTCCTAGTACAGGACCTCTGAAGCAGCTTGTGGTCAGGATGTCAGAGGGAATACAGTTATTTGAAGACTACAATGGGGCTGAAGGATCCACTACAAAGATTTGTTTGCATGTCTGTCATGTGGTATTGGTGGAGGTCAGAAGTCCTCACTTCCCTTCTGCATCCCTTTATGATGCTTGAGCATCTTCAGCACATGGCAACTGATTTCCCACAGAATAAATAATCCAAGAGATATTGCTTGATGCCAGTGATCTAGATATTGCTTGGTATTGTTCATTGGTTTTCCACAGAATGAACAATCTAAGATATTGTTTGGATTCTCAAGTTGCCAGAAATTGTACTGAGCCATTAGTTTCTGCCTTAAATCTGTGGGGAAATGATTGGTGATATAATGGAAAAGAAGGCCAGTGTGTGGGAAAATTTTTTAAAGCATAAAGTCTGTATGTTGCAGATCATTGAAAGCCTATTACAAGCACAGTGTTTTGAATATATACCACTTTCTCAAAATAAATACAAGACCACACTAGAGAGTTCAATCATGAGGGCAAATAATTGATTCAAATGAGTAAAAGCTGGAAGTATAATGATATCAGTTTAATTTATCTGCCTTCAAAATTCATGTCTAGACTCCAGTATTTCAGAATATCACTATTGCTGGACATGAGACCTTTAAAAGGACAATTGAGGAAAAATGGGGTCATATGGATGGGCTCTAATTAAATGATCAATATTCTTACAAGAAGAAGAGATTAGTAAATAGACAATGTGAATGCACACAAAGGAAAAGACCATACAAAGACATAACAAAAACAAAGCCACCTGTAAGCCAAGAAGAGAGGACTCAGAATAAAACCAATCCTGCCAGTATATTGACCTATACTTTTCAAAACTGTGGAGCAATAAATTTCTGATGTTTAATCCATCCAGTGTATAGTACTTTGTGATAGACACCCTGGCAAACTAATGCCAATTTTGTTGCAGTGAATTGATAAGGAACAACAAATTAAGTTGGGTAAACATATAGAGGAGATGCAAAAAGTGTCAAATTGATGAAATGTTTCATTTTGTTGTTTAATTTCATTACTACTCAATAGTATGCATTTTATATATTTGTATATATCATACATAATCCCATGATACTGATTTAACTGTTAAAGTATTAATGCCATGTTGACTAATGACAGAGAATCATAACCAGTTCAAAGGCTACTGACTGAAAACATACAAAATTAGAAAAAACATACATACCTCCAGTTTACTATCTTATTCAATTGACATATAAATTATCTTATATTTTCTTATCAATGATTTATATCTATTCTACCCCAATCCAGTGAAAATAAGAAACATCTCCAGGACTAAGGTTCTATAGGTTTAGACCCAAACATAGATACTATAGACAATTCTCAAACTTACTTGCTTTCAGTCCTCTTAAGGGTTCAAGAAAGAATGCAATTCTGCACATTTCAGTTTATCCAATTAAAACATAGAAAACCAATTCAACCTACACTTTGTGAGAGTAGGACAGTTTAAGGAATAATTTAAAAAGTAAAATATAATAAAATGTTAAAATAATATTTGCTGGAAATGTGAATAAGTAAAAAAAAGTTCTCTGTATATGATAGGGAGAAGGAGAGGAAGAGGTAGCGGGGGGGGGAGAGGGTAGGGCAGGAGGGAGAAGGGGAGAGGGAGAGGAGAATAGGGGCACAAATATCAACTGGACTCAGCTTCACACTTTTTTTTTCTTTGCAGTGCTAGGAATAGAACCCAGAGCTCCACTCATACTGGGCTAGTGATCAACCATGTATTTGTACTCCCAGCTTCCAACTTCATATTCAAATGAGTAGAAGTACTACCTGATTTCTAATGTTTGGGATTAAATATTTTTGGTTAGATATTGTCTATTATAACATTGTGCTCCCTGAAGTCATTTATTAAAAATATTCTTATGACAATTATATGTGTTACACTGAAGGACCATGGTTAGGAGACCAATGTTTATTAAGACTTTTATTTTTCTATATACCCTTCCTCTTTGTCTACCCTTTGTCTTTCTACAGGGCAATCATCCTGCATCCTGAAATGTCTCTAGAATTGATAGAAATCTGCCTTATTCCCACAAGAGCAATAATAATATACTCACTTCTGTTTTGTGTTTCTGCCTGCTAGACATTTGCTGAATATTTGAATCTGTGCTAAATGGCTGATCAGGCCTTGTACACAAGTCCGCCCAACTCAAAATCCCATGCTTACAATCATTATGTTAGACATTCCCCTTGGAGAACAAAAAGAAACCATCTCTGTTACCTCAAGTAAGTGACAAGTTAAGTTCCTCAAGCTTCTTTTGCTTTAGTTTTCTCTTTTGTAAACCAGAGTTAGCAATAAAGCATACCTCAGAGAGTTACAGAATGCATTAAATGAAATATTACTTAATAAGCCCTTGGACTAGCATTTAGTGAATTTCAAGAGTTCAGTTATTTGTTAGTTGTTACTTCTATGTCTTAATTCTCATCCTTTCATATTTGTAGAGATCAGGCATTTAAAATCACATAAATGGTTGAAACATTTCACAGGGACACTTCATTTTGAATGCCAACATTAATGATATAAGTAAAAGAAAAAATTTGGCAAATTAAGTTGTAACTCTTCTCTGTACCCTGATAGCCATCAGTCTGGAAACTATGCCCAAGAAATCAACAAGCATATAACATGATCTGAGGTTGTAGGAGTGGAAAAGGAAAGTGAGTGATCAAGAGAATTTGTTAGGGAACAGAAATGACAGGATTCAGTGATTGTCAGGATATTATAGAAGGATCCATGGTAGTAGACAGGGGGCTGTCCAGCATGTAACTGAAAGATTAGTATTAAGCCAAGTAGAAATTAAAGTAGTGACATGGGACATACTACATGACATAAAATTCTTCTGGTATTATGAAAACATGTGTATTGGAATGTAGTAGCTTTTAAAACTGTAAACAACATTTATGCAAAACAAAACTAATACTTAAGCTTTAGGCCATTTAATTAACATTTGCATTTTTTTCACAAACTTCTTCAATTTTTACAGTAATCATTTTTTTAAGTTTAGTGCAGAGGTCTGAATTAAGATGTTTTAGTCAACATTTGAAAAACTCATTATATTTAATCACTTTTAGAGTAGAGGATTTCGGAATTTATTGTTCTTATTCATGTAAAATCTATTCCTCTGCATTGAGTGGCAGCTCTGTGCTCTGTCATTCCTAACGCCTATGCATTCACACAAAAGAGAGCATTTTTAAATAATGTTCTTCATCTGACCCTTGTTTTAGAACATTCACATATGCACAGTGCAGTGGTAAATCAAAGCTTCCTTGTTGTAATCATTAAGAAAAGCTATAAAAGAGGATGAAATGATGCTTAAAATAGAATTCCAAGAAAAGACCTAGATAAAATCTAGACAATTAACTGCACAATGATGTCATATGCTCAGTTAGTCTAGCTACATGAAAAATGTGACTTGCATACAACATGCAGGATATCTCCCAAGGGAATGGAGGGAAAGAAATGGGGTCACTAATGACTATGGAGGTGCCTTCCAAACTCAAGAAAATAAAGAAAAGCATCACCTTACTGGTTTTCATTTTTGTTTTTCATTTCCTCCTCATGAAATATTTTGCTGAGAATGTTCTGTAGTGTAGGTTTTTCTAGCTGTAAATTCTTTTAACTTTTGTTTATCATGGAAGGTTTTTATTTCATTTTCAAATCTGATGCTTAGTTTTACTAGATATAAAATTCTTGGTTGGCATTCATTTTCTTTGAGAACTTGGTTTATGTTATTCCAGGACCTCCTAATTGTGAGGGTCTAGGTTGAGAAATCAGCTGAGATCCAAATTGTTTTCCCCCTTTATGTATTCTGATATTTTTCTCTCATAGTATTTAAAATTCTATCCTATTCTCTCCTATTAAAATCCCAATGACATTCTTCATAGAAATAGAAAAAGCAATCACAAAATTCATTAGGAAAAATAAGAGACCCAGAATAGCCAAAACAAAAAAAGCAAAGCAAGAGACATCACAATACCAGACCTTATACAATACTAAAGAGCCATAGTAACAAAAACAGCATGGTTTTGGCACCAAAACAGACATGTTGACCAATGATACAGAACAGAAGACACAGAGACAAACCTACATAAATACAGTTATCTCATACTGGACAAAGGTGCCAAAAACATACACTGGAGAAAATATAGCCTCTTCAACAAATGGTGCTGGGAAAATTGGAAATCCATATATAGCAAAATGAAAATAAACCTCTATCACCCTGCACAAAACTCAAATCAAAGTGGGTCAGAGACTTAGACACTAAAACAGAGACCCTGGGCCTATTAGAAGAAAAAGTAGGTCCAAATCTTCACCACGTCAGCTTAGGAACTGACTTCCTTAAAAAGACTCCTAAAGAGCAAGAAGCAAAATCAAGAATTAATAAATGGGATGGACTCATACTAAAAAGCTTCTTCATAGCAAGGGAAATAATCAATGAAGTGAACAGAGAGCCTACAGAATAGGAAAAAAATATGTACCACACGAACCTCAGATAGAGCACGAATCTCCAGGACATATAAAGTACTTAAAAAAGTTAACGCTAAAACCCCCAAATAATCTAATCATTAAATGGGCTAAGGAGCTAAACATACACTTCACAGTAGAAGAAATACAAATGGCCACCAAATATATGAAAAAATGTAAAACATCTCTGAAAATCATTAGAGAAATGCAAATCAAAACTACTCTTTCATCTCACTTTAGTCAGAATGGCAAATATCAAGAATAAAAGCAACAATAAATGTTGCTGAGTATGTGGGGGAAAATGTACACTCATACATTGCTTGTGGGACTGCACATTGGTGCAAACGTTATGGAAAGCAGTATGGAGATTCCTCAGAAAATTTGGAATCTAACCACCATTTGACCCAGCTATCCCACTCCTTGGTTTATACCCAAAGGACTTAAAATCAGCAAACTACAGGGCTGCAGCCACTTCAATTTTTATAGCAGCTCAATTCACAATAGCCAAACTATGGAACCAACCTAGATGCCCTTCAACAGATGAATGGATAAAGAAATTGTGGTATATATACACAATGGAATATTTCTCAGCCTTATAGAAGAATGAAATTATGGCATTTACAGGTAAATGGATGGAGCTGGATGGAGAACATCATGCTAAGAGAAATAAGCCAATCCCCCTCAAAAACAAAGGCCAAATGTTTTTTCTGATATGCATATGCTAATTCATAATGGGGTGAGGCTAGGGAAGAATGGATTATGCAGTCGGTAGTGGAGGGAGGGGAAGGGGTGTGGGGATAGTAAGGACAGTAGAATGAATTAAACATTATTACCTTATATACGTATATGAGTACCTGACCAGTGTGATTCTCCATTATGTACAATGAGAAGAATGAGAAGTCATATTCCATTTATGTATGATGTGTCAAAGTGTACTCTATTGTCATGCATAACTAATTAGAACAAATAAAAAATATATATATATATACCTGAGGAAAAAAAAGGAGAGCATCACGATCTATCACAACAAAACAAGTCATAAAAAGAAAAAGTCATGGTTTTTTTTTGAAATAGCTAGAAAATAAGAGGAATAAGCTACTCAACATCTTTTCCAGAATACCTAGAGAAATGCTCAGCCCTGCAAAGTGGAAGATCATTCACTGGATGTCCATTCACATGTATAACTGTGTCTCTTCACACCTGAGTCCCTGGAAGTCTCTTGTGACTTCTGACAGTGAGGTTAAAATCTTTTGTAATTTGGTTCCACCGTAATATATTAGATAAACTTTCTCTGGTTTTGCCCCATCAAGGTCTTCATGACTGATATTGTAATCACTAGACTATCTCTCATTTTTACTTTAGTGAAAGTTCTTGTAAGGCACAGGTTGTCTTGGGTTTTGAAAGTGCTGTATCCCAGGTACTTAACACATCATCTGACATTTATTAATTATTTAATAAATATTTTTAATTCTAAGTAGAGATAGGTAAATTTAATGATTCCAAGTAAAGACCCACTCCATTACAAATTTTATATTTTTTTCTCACCAGCAGTCCTAATACTCTAATTTCTATTTCACTCCTTCCAGGCCCAGTTTAATGTTCATAAAAACTCATCATGCTCACGGAGATTTGTTTCTTTACCTGTTTCCTAGCCAGCTATAAAATCTATGACTGCCAAATTTCATGTAAATTCAGTCCATGTAAATTCATTCCTTATGTAAATAGATGAGTTTTAGTCTGACTGCTACAACATACTTCAAAATCACCTGAAGAGATTTTCACTAACTGTGGCATAGGCAGCATGGTATACACACACACACACACACACACACATATTCAGAAACACACATCCTTCACTCTTAGAGGAGTTTCTTGAACAGATTTCAAAAAATACTCTGAACTCATGAAAACAATTTGTAGACATTTATTTATAAAATAACTGATTTGTTCATGGACAGTTCTTCGTGGTGCCTCAGGGTAATAACAGCAGACTTCACTTATTCAGTAAAGATTAATAATTCTACTAAGAAGCATAAAGAAGGTTGGCTCAATTTCACTAATGATTAAATATATATGACACATGTAAAACATTTCACAGTGGATTATCCATCTAGAATCATAATTGGCTAGTGAAGTTCCTGGCACATTGTGGATGATACCTTATTGAAACTGCACCTACAGACCAGCAACGTACTATGTGATTTATCCAAATTAGCTCTAAGCCTTATATTATTATCTTCTCTTAAAGATGAGAAACTGAGGTTAAGCACTGTTAAACTACTTTTCCCATAAGAGATAACTGTTAAATAGTAGCATCAGAATTTGAATCCAGGTCTGTTTAGCACTATATTCATTTGAAGACTCCATGAAGAAATCTTTTGCACTTCAATAAACATTTTGAGGATCAGTGAGAGTTTATAAGAACATTATTTATTTAAGCATAATAGAATAAAAATCATGTTTAAAATGTGTAGATATTTTGGCTAGTTTATTGTTCAAACCCTTACTTTAGCAAATATTTCCTATTTTTTATTACTATTTGTTTTAACGTGTCCTATTTCCAGTATTAGTTTGAAAGCCATTTAAATGTTTATCTTGTTTTACCCCTTTGTCTTGATTCCTAAAAGAGATTTCTAATCATTAGACATCAAATGGTATTTATAACTAAGATAGTTAAGATAACTATCTTAACTTAATAAAATTTTGAAAGTGAAATATCTTTGGAACATTCATAGTTTTTTGACTTATGCTATGGTTCCCTAATAAAAAATACTCTATGGAAGAGCTAAATGTGTGGGGATTCATAATCCATAAATTTAATCTACAAATTTTTAGCCTCACATCTTTTTTCATTGCTCATTGATAAAACATTTGTAAATGGCTAAGAAATTTGTAGGAAAACACTATCTATCTATCTATTTATTTCTTTATACTTTCCAGAATGGTTTCTTTAAAGTGCCTCGGTGATAAATTATATAGCCAATGCATAATGCTATTTCTTAAATCTTTCTGTGAATATTCTTATTTCTTAATTCAGCAAAGAATAAAAATAGACTAAAAACAATAATAAAGAAAGCAAGTAGGGTGGTGGGCAGATAGAATAGGTGCCTCAATTCAGGATGCAACTATTGTAAGTGGTGGATCCATCAATAAAATTTCAGAAATCTGATGGGACCCACACTCCATATCACTGTGCTACAGCTGACTTACCAGAAAAATGTCACATATGAAGGCAGGCTGATATGTGATCTTCTGTAAGTTTTGTGTACATGTTTTGAACGACTGCCAAAATGGCCTCTTAGAACTGCTAGAATATTGACCTAAGATTGTGATTCCTTTCAACATGGTCTTTGACTAAATCAAATCAAACAAAAAAGGATTCTGACTTAAATGTATCTATCCCAAGGAATGCTTATTAACCTGACTTCCATGAAGGTAGCTAGTGGTCTTTCAAAATAAGCAGATCAATGTAGAATGGAAATGGTAACAAATTCATAACTCATGGGTTATTAGTAATCATGAAAATACTAGTGGAGTGAATGTTAGAAGTTTGTTGGAAAAAAGCATGTGATTTCAAATAGTGTAAATATGAAAACATTATATATTATAGAACATTGATAAAAGAGGTTACAAATTCATATAAACTTATGTTTTTTTTTTTGCAACACCATCTAGAAAAGCAGTGAACAACAGAAAGTCTGGCAGTATATGTGACCTAAAATGGACTGGCTATATCTTTAAGCTTTTTTGTTAAATGAAAGAAAGTGGATTTCTTTCAGTTGGAAGGAAGTCTATTATCTAGTCATTGTTTAAAATTATGACAGAAACAGACTTTTAAATATATTATTAAGAATTAAAAAAACCTTCTCAAAAATTATTTTTTCATGGTTCTACTTTCTATGGCATCAAAATTAAAACTTAGGGAAATAAGCTTATCAGAAAAGGTAACTATTTTCTCAGAGATGAAGGTTAAAAGTAAGGAATATTATACATTTGCATTGTGAACATTGTTAATGTGTCCAGGCAGACTTTCTCTAAAATTGAAGATATTTTGAATTACTGAAAAATCTCATGACCCCTTGTGAGATAAGTAACATTTAGAAATGAGATCATAAAAGAACAGAAAGGAGAAAAATCATTTTATATGCTCACATATGTGAGTCATTAATGTTTTATTCATCCATAGGAAGAGTGAACTCCAAGGAATTAAGGGAAACTTAATAAGCATTGATCAACATAAGCTTTCCTCCAGTGAAAACAATTAAATATGAAGTGTTTACACTGATCATGAAAGGCATGGAGATTAAAGCTTTTTAATATGTGTGGGAGTCTCCCCTAAACATCACATGAGTAAGGTGAAAATTAAAGAGATATAATTAAATAAATGTGCTTTTACTTCTGTTAAACATCAAAATTAAGAAAAGAACCAGCCATTAAAAGTAGTTTCCAGTAACCATGAAAAATTGTACTTCACAAATTATATAATGTGTTTGTCCCAAATTATCTTAATTCAAAATAATATTGCAGACAGTTTCTTAACTTTTCAAATATTTTTCATTTAGATAATTTTATTCAATTTCATTTTTAGTTGAATATATCAAAATCACATTGGAAACACATGTATGTTATTTATTTTCTTAAAAACTTAGTCTGGTAACTTCTTATGTCTTTTGTGAATATAGATATTAGATCCTAGAAAAATCAGATTTAAAAATACCAGCAACAATTTAAATGGCTCAGAAAAACATCTAAGAAGGAGCAATAAGCAAAGGCATGCAGGTCATTGATAATAATTAAGATGCCATTATCTGTGAAATAAAATGATAAAGCAGTATTACGCTATAAATTCCTGACTCCCACACTAGATTTGCTTTTCACAGATGGTGAATTTAAAGTGTTTGCCAAGGATGAAATTAAGGTCAGCTCACCTAGTACATGAAAGAGAATTATGCATTGGCTCCATTTGCTGTTGCTCTTATTCTCACCTTGGTCGAATAACTGCAGCAGACCGCAGTGTCTTTGACCAGGTCATTATGTGTCTACAGAATTGATTGTCTACCAACATAACTTTTTTTCGTGCTTTTACTCACATTTGTCTTATTTCAATAGTTTAACTGCCCACTAAACTCCATTCTCCCTCAAGATCTTTCACAACTCTAACCATCACAGCTTAAGAAAATCTAGATCTCTCTACATTTTTGTCCAATGCTAATTGGATTTCAATCTTTTTAACTGCTTCCAATGATAGAATCCTGCTCCATCATAAACATTATATGTTTCTGATTTTGGTTTTTAGATGACTTTATCTTGAACACAGGGCCTTTCATGTGCTAGGCAAATTCCCTGTCACTGAGTTATGCCACCAGTCACATTTACTGTTTTGATATTTAATATGTGGGCACTCACCTCAGGTTTGGCCCTTTCTATGATTTCTTGACAAATTATCTATAAACTTGGCAGATTTTAAAGGTGTTTTGAAAAACAAAAAGGAGACATTCTTTAATGGAAATATATTTATAAAGTAGCTATCATCTTTCTTAAAATTTCCTTTAGCTACACTGGCATCATGGGGTTTTATTGAGCTTTTGTTGATCCCCACATCAGAACCATGTCTTTCTCTATAATATTTCTGTCCCTTGATTCTATGGATGTACATATGTATTTACTGATCATCAAAAGAACTTAAGTTGGACTTCTCATTACTTCAAAAGAGGTTACTTCATTTTTCCTGGACCATAACCCATCACAAATCCTTAACTGACAGTAAAAATGCTGGAAAATAATAAACTTTGATGTGACTAGAAAATACTGGGATTTAATGAAGATTAATGATACCTATGAAAGTATATATTCTAGCTATTCTTCATTGATTTATATTACTTCTTATAATATATGATAAAAACAAAATCCACGAAGGTCTATTAAATATGAAAAAATAACTAATAAATAGGTAAAAAGTTTGGGTAAAATTTAATAATCCAAAATTTAATAGCTTTTTAAAAGATTTCCTAACAATCACATATAGAGTTAAAATTGGTATAATAATTAGAATTAGAATTGAATCTGAAACTGAGTATTTTTATAATGTCTCTATGTATTCCCTAACAACATACTGGCTTCTTATAGTGTTTTTTAAAGTAAATTTCAATACCTGGTAGTGCACTGCTCTTAATTATAGTTTTTCAGAAATATTTGACTATTTTTGGATATTCACTCAACATTAATAAGTTTTAAAAAAACTTCAAGTTCTAAAAGAAAACAATGGGTGAATATATTGGAACAGCATTGAGAAGATAAATTTAGTATAATTGACAGGATTAGAATATTTAGTCATCTAACTATAGACTTGGTATATCTTATTCTTTATCCAGCATATATTTCATTATTCAACAAAGGTTTCACAGACTCCATTTTTGTTCATATATAGGAACAGTGAAAAAATGTTAGTATTTAATAATGGGATCTTATAATCTTTAAAATTTATGTTTTTGCTTATTTTTTAATGTTATGAAATTTCTAAAAATCTTTAGTTATTATAACTCCTTGATGGTTTTTCTATGTAAATGATGTAGAAGGTTACATAACAATACATTTATTTCTTCTTTCCTAATCCTTAATTATTTTAAGTCATGGCCTACATGGCAGTTCATTCAGAGCTACCACACTGGACAGTTAGAGGGATTAAGAAAAGACAATCAGACACACAGATAGAGAAAAAGCCAGGACTTGGTGGATCATTGACAAACCTGATGGGAAAGCAGTGATCACAAGCTAGGTTGGCACATTTATTATATAGGTTTTAACATTAAAAGAATTTATTGTGAGAAAGTTTTTTCAAAACAGAACCGAAGTTGAGGATAGATGTAGCCCAATTTGGACTATCAGCTTGCACCCATAATTCTCTATCTCAGGGCAGCAACAGTTTGAACCCAAGGTTAAGAAATGATAAAATTTTGAGCCTGGCATAGAATTAACCTTTGAACAGGGCATCACCATAGCAACTGGACAATCTTTGATCAGTGTCTTTGCACCAAGAAATTTCCAAGAGATGTATCACCTCTGTCCCTGGACAGTTCAAGGACCATAATTCATTTGCTACTTCTGACAATGTTATACATTATTTTTAACACTTTTTAGTGGTACATATCAATGGAGTTCAGTATGATACTTCAATATATGCATCTGGCCCCTACTGATCAAATACAACCTCTCGGCATCCCCATGCCTACCCTCCAACCTCTAATAATTACTATTTAACATTCAGGTCTACCAGTTTTGCTTCTACATATAAGAGAAAACATGCAAAACTTGCCTTTCTGGGTCTAGCGTATGTCATTTGATATAATGTCCTCCAGTTTCCTACATGTCTAATGTTTCTAGGAGAATACCAGTGGGAGTGTCTTTATTGATTCTTGGATTTTAAAAAAAATATCTCTAAAGTTTTCTTAAATACTATAATAGTTTCTGTAATTTTTTTCATAGGCTCTCAAGTTAAAGAATTTCTCAGTATCATACTTTTTTAGACTTTGTTTTAATCATTTAAACTTTTTTAATCTTCCTAAATGTTTTTCTTTTTCCTTATAAGCAATAAAATGAAGTGATTGAGTATTCCAATTTCAGTAAATCCTTCTAATGAAAATTTCCAATAAAATAAAGATAGAAAAAAAAGACAAAAGTATGAAATAAACATTTAATTTTTAAGAAAATGTTTTCCTAAATGACAACCACTAGTGCTATTTCAATGAAAATCTAGAAAAGGGAGGGATGTGTCTGGTAACTTACCGCATGTTAAGAGCTATTTTCTCCCTTGATCTTTCATCATTTGACTTGTATGAACAGCCACATCTCTAATATGGTCCTTTGTCCCATGTTGATTAGTATGGAATAGAAATGGAAGAGTCTTTTCATTTTTTAGTCAAGAAATGAAAATGCTACTCTAGTTATCATATTTCTGGGTATTCTGCCCCACAAATTCAAAGAAAAATATGCCATTCCCAATTCTGCTTTGCCCGCCTTTAAAGCTCTGCTTCCATAACCTAATGCCAAGTGTCTCCACACCCATGATAGCTTTCCTCCTGACCCTTGTTAGATTCCAGGCTTGCAAAAATAAATGAATTACCCACATGTGTGAATCAGCTTTCTGTCTTCCTCTGTTATGTATAAAGAGAAATGTATGCCTTAGCCGGGCGCGGTACCATAAGCCTGTAATCCCAGCACTTAGGGAGGCTGAGACAGGAGAATTGCGAGTTCAAAGCCAGCTTCAGCAACAGTGAGCCTTAAGCGACTCAGTGAGACCCTTTCTCTACATAAAACACAAAATAGGGCTGGGGATGTGGCTCAGTGGTCGAGTGCCCCTGAGTTCAAGCTCCAGTACCAAAAAAAAAAAAAAAGAGAGAGAGAGAGAAATGTATGCCTTAATGGAGAGGGTGGGGGAAGTACATAATGTTTTCAACTCAATGTTCTTTCTAATAATATCAGAACACAAAATATTAGCTTAATAAAACTACTAGGATTTTATTCACAGTGTAGAGCAACACATACACAGGATATAAAATTAAAATAAAATTCATTTTAATTTATGGTTATCATTTTTGTACTTCTTTAAATATAGTCATTAAGTAATTTTAATGTTATGTGAACATCATACAGTGTACACACAAACCTAGATGGTGTATCCTAGTACGTACCCAGCACTAGGCTCTATAGCATAGATTTGGACAGATATAATAATGTATAGTAATTCTATTATTTTATTGTTTCGTTACTTATTGGTTATTGTTATATAAAATAAATAGTTAGCTTTTTCATTGCTGTGATGAAAACACCCAACAAGAACAACTTAGAGGAAGAAAAGTTTACTTAAGGTTTATGGTTTCAGAGGTTTCAGTCAGTTGATAGTCAACTCCATTGCTCTGGGTCTAAATTGAGGCAGCAGCACATCATGGGGGAAGGGCCATGTGGAGGAAAGCTATTTAATTCATGTTGGGGTCAGGAAAAGACAGAGAGTGGGATGGGGGAAAGGGTTGCAGGGAAGATGAACCCATCTAGGACATGTCTCCAGTGACCCACTACCTCCAGTCACACCCTACCTGCCTTACAGTTACACCCAGTCAGTCCACTCAATCTAGAATGAACAGATTAGGTTAAAACTCTCATAATCCTATCATTGTACCTTTGAATATGCCTGCATAAATAGGAGCTTTTGGGGGATACCTAATATCCAAACCATTATGGTTATCCTATATAAATAATATAATATATTTATTTCAGGCTAATGCTGAACAAAACAACATGAAATAAAATCAAGTACAAGAGGAAATAATACAATTAAGAGATGTTATAAATACAAGATGTCTGAGACTGGTGTCAGTGGCATACTAGTTTGTAATAAAATTTTATTTTATAAGAAATATACTCTAAAATAACCATAAAAGTATAGTATCATAAATGCACAAACTAGTAGCACAGCTGTGTATTATCATTATCTACTGTTATGTACTATACATAATTTATGTGCTATAATTTTCTAGGGCTAGCAGTGCAGTAGGTTTGTTTACACCACTGTTACTACAAACATGAAAAATTTGTTGCACTGTGGTATTTTCATAGGTATAATATTGCTGAGTGATAGGAATTTTCTGCTCCATTATATTCCTATTAGACTACCATTGTATATACAGTCTATCACTGACTGAAACCTCATTATGTTGCCACAAAACCTATGAAGCATGATAGTATTTATCATTTAATTTTAAAATTAGAGTATTTCTTTATAGGTATCTTTATATATAAGATAAGGATACTGACTTTATCATTTTGTTGATGTAATAATTTGATTAATAATATAACAGATTTTCAAACATGAGACAGAATAAGAATCACCTGATATGCATGTTAAAATACAGAATTGATGTCCATCCTAGATGTCCTTACACAAGATCTGGTACATAAATAAGAAAATATAGTTACAGCAAGCACAACAGTGATTTTGATGATAGGAGCCAGTAGGTATTTGGATAATCATTAATGTATAAATATTTATTATCATAATGGCTGCCACATATTGAAGAATCTATAGATGCTAATTAGCATTATTTCTACTATACCATGGAGTTGCAACTATAATGTGACATGGGTAGCTCCTATAGTTCCTTTATCATTGGAGAGCAAGTAAAGTTATTTGTCAAGTGTGGCTAAAAAATGACCTCCTCCTGGTTATTGCTTTGTTCTAGATAATTTTTAAAAGTCATGCCTGTGCTGAGTGTCTGATCATGTTCTCAAATTACAAGTCTCACATTCTTCTAGTGTAAATGTGGATGTGCTCATGCATAAATCCCATTCTATTTGTATTTCTCAAAACTAGATCTTTAAATATTCAATTATATTTGGACAAAACAGGGTTCAGCAATTTCAGATGCACTTCTCTGCAGTTTATATTTTTAAATTCCTGGGACAATGGAGAATGATTTGGGAAATTAGTGAAACATTCCTTTTGTGATTGTTTTCTTTTTCAAATGTCTGACAATGGTATCTATTCTTTGCCCAACACTCAATTTTATTTTATCACTCCAGTCCAATTGATAAAGTTCTTTCATTAAGAGTAAATCTAAGTAGCAGGATATAAAATCAATACCCATAAATCAAATGCATTTCTATAAATCAGTGATGAACCCTCAGAAAGCGAAATTAGGAAAACTACCCCATTCACAATAGCCTAGAAAAAAAAATACTCGAGAATTAATCTAACAAAAGAGGTGGAAGACCTCTATAATGAAAATTACAGGATACTAAAGAAAGAAATTGAAGATCTTAGAAGATGGAAGGGTCTCCCATGCTCTTGGATAGGCAGAATCAATATTGTCAAAATGGCCATACTACCCAAAGCACTATACATATTCAAAGTGATTGCAATTAAAATCACAATGCCATTCCCTATAGAAATAAAAAAAGCAATCATGAAATGTATTTGGAACAAAAAGAGACTGGAATAGCCAAAGCAATCCTTAGCAAGAAGAGTGAAGCAGGAGGCATCACTATACCAGACCTTAAACTATACTACAAAGCTAGAGTAAACAAAAACAGCATGGTATTGGCACCAAAATAGACATGTAGACCAATGGTACAGAATAGAAGACACAGAGACAAATCCACATAAATACAATTATCTCATCCTAGACAAAGGCTCCAAAAACATACATTGGAGAAAAGATAGCCTCTTCAGCAAATGGTGCTGGGAAAACTAGAAATCCATATGCAGCAAAATGAAACTAAACCCCTATCTCTCACCATGCACAAAATTCAACTCAAAGTGGATCAAGACCTAGGAATTAGACCAGAGACCCCACGCCTATTAGAAGAAAAAGTTGGCCTAAACCTTTATCACATCAGATTAGGCCCAAACATCCTCAAGAAATAAAATCAAGAATCAATAAATGGGATGCATTCAAACCAAAAATCTTCTCAGCAAAAGAAACAATCAATGAAGTAAAGAGAGAGACTACATTTTGGGAGCAAATTTTTTGCCACACTCATGTCAGGTAGAGCACTGATCTCCAGGATATATAAAGAACTCAAAAATTGTAACACTAAAACAGTGAAAAACCCAATCAATAAATGGGCTAAGGAGCTGACCAGACAGTTCTCAGAAGAAGAAATATAATCAATCAAGAAATACATGAAAAAATGCTCAGCATCTCTAGTAATTAGAGAAATGCAAATCAAAACTACTCTAAGATTTATCTCATACCAGTCAAAATGGCGATTATCAAGAATACAAACAACAATAAACATTGGTGAGGATGTGGGGGGAAAGGTACATTGCTGGTGGGACTGCAAATTGGTGCAGCCAATCTGGAAAGCAGTATGGAGATTCCTTAGAAAAATTGGAATGGAGCCACCATTTGACCCAGCTATTCCACTCCTTGGTCTATACTCAAAGGACTTAAAAACAGCATACTACAGTGATACAACAACTTCAATTATTATAGTAGCTCAATTCACAATAGATAAACTGTGGAACCAACCTGGATGCCCTTCAATAGATGAATAGATGAAGAAACTGTGGTATATATACACAATGGAATATTATTCAGCATTAAAAGAGAATAAAATTATGGCATTTTCAGGTAAATGGATGGAGTTGAAGAATATCACACTAAGTAATATAAGCTAATCCCCAAAATCCAAAGGCCGAATGTTCTTTCTGCTAGGTGGATGCTGAACCATAATGTGGGGGAGGGCATGGGAAGAATGGGAGATTTTGATTGGGCAAGTGGGAGGGAGGAGAGAGGAGGGGGGATGGGGGAAGAAAGATCGTGAAATAAAATGGACATCATGGCCCTAGACACATGTATGACTGCACATTATGTACAACTAGAGAAATGAAAAGTTGTGCTCCATTTGTGTACAATGAGTCAAAATGCATTCTGCTGTCATGTATACCTGATTAGAATAAATACAAAATATTTTTTTAAAAAAGAGTAAATTTAGATTGTTGATACAAATAGTTGCCTGATACCTGCTCAGTTTTCACTGTAAATAACTCAACTGTATTAAAATAGCTGAAATAATAAAACATTTGGTTGAAAACAAATCTCATATTAGACAAACTTGTATGCTATATTCTTGATTTCCTAAGAACTGGAGTGATAACTGTCAGAACTGTGAAATGTGGTTTAATTTCAAGCAATTTTTAAAATAGAACCATTCAAAAGATTAAATCAGCTATTGCCATCATTGTGATTGTAAGAATCACCAAGTCATTTTCCATGTAAAGGTATAGGCCATGTAAAGTATAGGTGATCATTTCCTTGATAATAAACACTGTGACTTATTAAAATGGAAAATTTCAAAAAGTGCTTTATAATTATTTGGCCTTTTGGAAAATATATTTCTGAAAATATATCTTAAGGTAATTCTTTATCCATGGGAAAAGAATACAGGAGGGATGTTTTCCAGTCATAGGCAGTCCAGAAGTATGGGGATGGGTGTCAGAAGAAATGGTTGATATGATCAGAAAGAGATTTCAATTAATTCATAGTGGTACCCAGGTTTGTCTTTGCTCTTGAATGATCTTAAGTGACATATTGACTCTGGCTTATGCCAAGGAGCTGGTAAGTAGAATGAGAATTGCTCTTTGGCTTCATTCATTGGGTATGAGATTTTGGAAGAATTACAAATGTGATTAATATCCTCTGAAATTAACCCTTATTAGGGAGAAAAATTTTTAATTTTTGCTTATATTAAACTTTAAAAGATCATTTTTTGTACGTCTTACCTTTAAATTTAATAGTTAAACAGAATAATTTTGAAATTACACTGTAAACCAAACTAGAAAAAATTAACGATTAACTATATCCTGTTTAGACCCTGCTATATCACAATTTTGACAAATGACCTTCAAAAATAATTTCTATTGATTCAACATTCTGTCCATTTTATAGAGAAATGATGACTATTAGATGCTTAAAAATATATGTTCATACAAGCCATAAGACTTAACTGTAATAAATTTAAAAACCAGGAGGGAGGAATCAGAATTAGATCAGGCCAGGAACTGATCCAAAGTCAATTATAGGTTTAGAGGAACTAAAGGAATAATAGCATTTTTCTCGCAAAATTCTGACTTGAATTTCAAAAACACTGAAAATTTTTAGCAAATTGGAAATGGTGTATATATCAAAAGGGTCCAAGTTGGACTCTCAGTATACCAAACTATATCAGTATTTTCTTAATCTTGACTTTTCTGGTGTTTCTCCAGTGCCTTAAAGGGGATGTTATTTCATTTTGTGTCTCTTACAGGCACTTAAAAAAAAAACTTGATCAAAAAGTCAAGAACATTATTTCCAAATATTTTAATTTTTAAACACAATGATCAGGGATCTACAACGCGTAGGCTTAAACAAAGACAAAAAAAATACACAGAGGTAGTACTTAAATAAAGTTTTGGAGTCCTCTCCTGAGACAGTCATTTCCTCTGTGACTTCTGAATTTTCAATCCCAAGAGGAGGAAAAGAAAAAGAATGTCAGGCAAACAGAGGTCCTCTGAGAATATTGAGGAAATGCCTCCCTAATAAGAACCCATATGAAAATGTCTCAATGTTTTATCATCAGGCAGTACATACTGAGTACACTAGCTGAATACTGGTGCTTGTGAATATTTACAGAGCTGAATCATTTCAAGTACAAGAAAATTGTTCCTTCTCTAAAAGCAAATGCTCTCATTCTGATCAACTACTACATCTCACTTTATAATTTTGTGGTTATCAAGGTAAATAGTTAAATAAAATATACATTTCTAGCTTTGGGGAGTTCCAGAACTATTTTTAAAACTACATCTTTAAGTGTCAACTTTTCTACATTTTTGTAATCATTTTCATAGAATAAACAAGGACAGAGAGTCTGTCATATCTCACTGCAAAGTTGGAATACTAAAATCATCCTTGAGCTTCAATTTTGTGTTCAAGAGAACCGCAAACTACAATATGAGTAAGGATATAGTTATTTCTTGTATATCATGTTCAATGATTGACAGAACCCGAGTCTGCCATAAAATCAACTCTGAATACTGGTGGTAGATCAAAGTAGCTTCATGTTCATTTTGCATTATGTGTGCCAGTTGGAGAAGAGGGTGTGATGGCTGAAATCTACTACCAAAACAGTCATCTATAACAAGTAAATATAATACACCCCAAGGCAATAATCACCACTGTAATTAGCACAAAGTGTGACTATTCTATTCCAAGTTTTAACTTACTTGGAGGGATCTGTGTATACATTAATGTTAATAAATGTTATAACATTTTTAATCAGCATGGTATACCCATCCTTGTTCTTGAAGTGTAGATGAAGTTTAAATTATGTCCTTATACAGTAGGAACAGGGCACCATATGATCTTTGTGAGATTAGAAGCTAATCTTGAAATTTATTTTGTTTTATTTTGGCTTGTACATTTCAAACCACAGAATATGAAAAGGGATTCAAAATGTAAGGTCATCTCAACTAAGTTTAGCCAGCCCATATGTTCACCCTTTTACTAAATCCTTGACCAAATCCCTGAAAATTATTATTTCCCTTTAATTAAGGATGATACCCGTAGTAGAGATCAAGTTCACTGAATCTTCAATTCCCTCAAAGAAAATTTGTTTTTCTATAGTCCAGAAGAAAGCTAAGAGAATATAGTAGATAAAGTTATTTTTACATTTGTAATTAAAATGTTGCACCTTGAGCCCTGCTCTTGAATTTGTTAACATAGACCAGTTTTTGCATGGCCCTCAATAAACGTTTCACTCCACCAGATCTTACTTTTTAAAATTTTTAATGTAGCTTTTAATCTATTTTCTTTTCATGATGTGCTCTTGAGGAGGGAGATTAACACAATTTGGCTTGAATGGGAGTGTGGTAATCTGTCAGTGTGCCTAACAAGAAATAATTTTTTTTTGTCCAAATTGTTAATATCCAGGAACGTTCAGTTGCAACTGTAGCCATGTTAGTGGCTGCTTGAAGGAGAGTGCAAAATCCTAAAATTTTGTTCAATGGAGAAATGGCTTCTTTATGATTAGTTCCTTAAAACTCATGTCATAGAGTCAAGTCTGATTTAGGAAAAGTCATCAATTTGAACATTAAGGTGGATTTTCTAAACAGAAGGCAGACAAGAGAACATATTGGATAACAGAAAGACAGGCTGGAGTATTGAGAAAACTTTTAAGGGACTATAGAAGTTACAATATAAGGAAATGAAAAGCAGCTCTAAAGATGTTTAGATCTTCTCAAAATAAAAGTTAAATCTTCTCAAAAATGTTTTCAGAGGTCAACCCACTTCCCTAAGTTGCAGGTAAGTGCTTGAAAAGGGTGGAGAAGGCTATGCAGACAGCATATCAAGGCCCTCTTAACATGACAAGATAGCCCAAACCCAGTGACCTCTCTGGCTTCAAGGACTACCCCATGGGAAGTTTGTCAGTCTCACAGCTGACTTGTAGTTTCAACTTACTTCCTGAAATAGGATAAATGTCTGCCCAGAGCATACCACAAAAATACTTAAGGGAGTCAGTTGCTTCCTTGCAAATAGAATTCAATCTGAATGTTTCTTCAAGGAAGACATTGTGCTTTACAATATTTTGCTCTTTTTAAAAAATTTTGTGTGCTATTATGACTCAATCTATCATTGCTGAGTTCTTAAGTAGTTATATTTTTATTCTAATTAAGCACTTTCTTGAAAGTTATAACTAATTTATTTTTAAAATATTAATGGTACAGAAATTGTTCTATACTGATTCAGAAATCCTTAATGTAATAACCATTATAATAATGATGATACTTCAGATAGTTACTAGTCAATATATGTATTCCTACTTTATAATATGTATAAACATATATCCTTAAGATAATTCTTCAAATATGTCTGAGAATGTTTTATTATTTTATACTCAAAAATGAAAAAAATTAAACGTTTATAAATTTTAATGGCTGTAATTTTGACAGAATATGGAATCACCTTAGATAGTATCAATGTCCAATGTAACCATAATCAAATACCTAATAAAATAGAATGTTATCCATTTCTATTGTCAAGCTACCATTAAGTATTATCAAGCATGGAACCACTAGTTATGGGCTTGTAAAAATCTTATACAACAGAATCTTTCAAATATACTTTAATTAGTATCAGTAAACATGCCAGAAATTTCTTCTATTAAGTTAAATTAATATATATTGTTTGTATACATATACAAAATTTTAAACATAAGAAGACAAGGGAAGGGTGCATAACCACCCCCATTTTTTTTGTCTTGCTTTGTTTTTTGGCATTAATCAGATTAAAATTTGCAGTTATTCTATGTTAGGCACTGGAATTAATATGACACAGTGATATAGACGCCAGCTATTTCCTTCAATAAAGTAACTTGAAAATGTCAAAAACATCCACTCTGTATTTTCCCCTTATAATTTATTTAAAATATTATATAGGATCTAACTGAAGCTCTTTTTTCAAAAGCAAAGGTATCCAGAAAAATAGATTTAGCCATTCTATGCTACTTGTGAAAATAGTTATCTAAATATTTTATCACAATTTATTGTTTACTTTCCACTTCATTATTATGAATTCCATCTATTCAGAAATTTTGTAGAGGTAATCTAGAGACAACTGTCATTGATCTTAGAAAGGACAATTATCTATTCAGAGAAATCCCCTATACACTAATATATATATATATTTCTCTCTCTTCACCCTTAAAACATCATTCATTAATGTATTCTTTCATTTTTAAATAACATCTATTAAACATTGAATCCTACCCATGGTGCTCAGTGTTGGAATTAAGTAATGGATATCTAATTCATTTGATAAGTATTTACTGATATATTAACTTATACAATATCCTAAGCACAAAAGAAAGGATTTGAAAGAATAGCTCCTGATGAAATAACTGTTGATTCAATGAATACTTTCAAAAAGAAATGCAATTCAATGAATATCAACCCCTCAAAAGAAACAAAAAAACAAAAAACCAGTAACAACAATACAACTGGCTTCACTTTTAAACTCCTTAGAAAGGTTCTAAAATCATTGATACTTAGCTCAGATGAGGAGAATCTCATCCCTCTTAAATTAGATCTGTTACCTACAGGGATCACTTGGGTC
This sequence comes from Geosciurus inauris, assembly GCA_004024805.1. NCBI lineage: Eukaryota > Metazoa > Chordata > Mammalia > Rodentia > Sciuridae > Geosciurus > Geosciurus inauris. The sequence continues at coordinate 9,047 of PVHX01006603.1, read as the reverse complement.
TAGATAGAAGTAGAGAAGGAAAATAAGATCAATCTAGTTTCAGCAAAGGGCATAATACATTTGGTAATTAATTAGATAAGCCTGGGTAAGAAAGAAACAGTAAAGCCTATTTTATGTTTTGGGGAGGCAAGTTTTAAATTTACTGTGTAAAGGCAATAGTTGAAAGAATTGCATATGTAGGATTTACTTTTAAACAGTCCTTAAAATTACTACTTTAAGGGCTGGGTTGGTAGTGCAGCGGTAGAGAGATTGCCTAAAACTATGAAGCACCAGATTTTTAATCCTCAGCACCACATGAAAATAAATAAGTAAAATAAAGGTATTGTGTCTATCTATAACTAAATATATATATATGTGTGTGTGTCTGTATGTGTACATATATATGTACATATTATATTTAAAAAATACTATTTTAAAGACCAAGATACTTGATAATTCAAATAGAGCCAGTTTTTTTTTTTTTTTGGTTGGTTTTTATTTTTTTATTTCAGGAACTAATCCAATTAACTTTTCTTCAATTGAACAGCAAATGGAGTTGTTGAAATATGTTCACTAGCCAGGCTGGAGTTAAAAATTAATTGTATCTCAACGTGGTCAAAATCTTCTAGAATTAATGGGACATAGGAACAAAAAACAATTGTGAAAAAAAAAAAAATCAGTGATGACAGTCATCTCATACCCACTCCATGGGAATGCTGGAGGATGAGTAACCACACTATTTTATATATTTGATTTTCATTTTATTGGTCCTTTTTTTCCCCTTCTTCTTGAGAGTATTTTGTTCATGCTCTCAAAATTAAGCTAAATGTTAGCTATGGTTTAGATATGATTTGTTCCTAAGGCTCACTCATTCAAGGCTTGATGCTCAGTATCATGATGTTAAGAGGCAGGACCCAGTGGGAAGCATGTAGGCACTGCCCTGACAGTTCTCATGGGACCCTGAATGGGTCAGAAATAAGCAAGTTATAAAAAAAGAGAGCATGGCCTCTCCCCTCTCTTTGGCTTCCTGTCATGCCACGTGATTTCTCTCTCTTGCATGTGCTACCACCAAAATTGTATCCACCAGAATGTGACCCAGCCAAGGGACACTCAACCCTCAACCCACCAGCAATGTTTAAGTGTACCTTTTTCTCCACATTCTCACCAGCACTTATTATTGCTGGTAGTTTGGATAGCTGCCATTCTGACCGGGGTGAAATGAAATCTGAGAGTAGTTTTGATTTGCATTCCTCTGATTAGAGGATGCTGATTCATAAGAGGGGTGGGAATGGGGAACATAGGAGAAATGGAGGAACTCTGGATGGGGAAGGGGGGAGGTGGGGGAAGGGAAAGTGGAATGGGTGTAGTAAAGATGGATGATTGAGATGGTCATCACTACCCTTGGTGCATGTATGAAGACACAAATGGTGTGACTCTATCTGGTTTTCAACCAGAGAGATGGAAAAATTGAGCTCTATATATGTACTATGACTTGAAATGCATTTAAACAAATTAATAAAAAAAGAAAAAAATAAAGCAATGATAAAGAGTAATAAAAAAAGAAAAATGTGAATATTAAAAACATTTAGATATTATGTAATTTTATTAAATAAGTAATCATATATAATTCTAATATTCTTATATATGTAATATTTTTGTTCCCACTTTTGTTATTTTAGCATGTAAAATAAGATATATTGAATATATACTATTTAAGTACTATGAATATCATACTATATAAAATTTAATTCAAAAGATATCAAGGAAGAGACTACACATCACCCAGGAGCTATACTTGTATAAGCTTTGAACATCTGTCTTCTGCACTTTTATTGGAATTTACAGTTAGTTCTATGGTTCTCAAGTCTTCAGACTCAGACAACTGAAACCACATTACTAGAATTTTTATATATCCAGCTTGCTAATCACAATTTTTTTGATTTCTAAACCTTTATCATCTAGAGAGTGAATTTCTAATGACTTCTGTTTCTCCACTGGTGCAGTAACTGTAATTGGAGTCACCAATGTGATAAGCTCATGAGAATCTATTGCCATATACTGTCATGTTCTGAGATCCATCAGCATTTTATGCAGGCCAAACAGGCAAGTAGAATGGAGGATGTGATGAGAATCACTGCCCTTGTGTCTTTCAAATCTTTGATGGTGGCACTAATGTCTGCCATTCTTCCAGGATACAGTATCATTTTTGGTTTACCATTTAATTAAGTAAAGAAAGTTCTAAGCCAGGCATGGTGGCACAAGCCTGTAAGCCAGCACTTAGGGAGGCTGAGACAGGAGAATCACGAGTTCAAAGCCAGCCTCAGCAATGGCAAGGCGCTAAGCAACTCAGTGAGACCCTGTCTCTACATAAAACACAAGATAGGGCTGGGGATATGGCTCAGAGGTCAAGTGCCCCTGAGTTCAATCTCCAGTACCAAAAAAAAAAAAAAGAAAGAAAGAAAGAAAGAAAGTTCTAATCTTTTCTACTTGGCTTTTCCTCTCCACAATAGCCCTTACTCCACACGTTAGGGAACCAAATTGGAGATTCTGCCAGCTGCTGCGTATCTCTATCTCAGTTAGGTTTTTTTTGAAATGAAGAAATAAACACAGAAGTATTCAGGAACTCACTGTGCCCACTGTGAGATGGACCTGAGCTGAAACTTTATTGATCATTTGTCTTCCTTAAAGCCCTAAACTGAATGGTTGACCACAGTATTTACTTGGGTCCTTAGGAATTGGTGTAAATTCAGATCCAATGTTCAATAAGCCCTAAAAGGTCTCCAGTGTGAATATTTCCCTTTCTCCAAAGCATGGCTACCCAGGGTAAAGACTATAGGACCCTGTGTGGAAGGCTAGAAGAAAAATTAACAGTATACACTTTTGGCAATGTACTTGATCCTTCCTCAAGGACATATGACCTTGCCTTTAATTAAGGGGTAGTGAGTCTATTAACTAGATCAGAAATAGGAAATGATTAATGGGGTTTGACTCTTTGTTCTTATGATTCAGTTATACATTTGTTTAATTAAATTAGATCATTGTGCTTCTGCAGATAAAGTAAGAATCTATTAGGCTTTCTACCTATTTAATTTCTAGGAACACCATTATCAAATAGTCAACAACATATATCTGCCATGGATCAGGCTATTCTGATATCTGATTTGACTCTGCTATCCATTAGAGGTACCATGCCCACATTGCTTTTAGCAGTTGATTGACACCAATTTACCCTGCCACTCTATGATCCAATTACTTCCATTACATTTCTAATTCTCAATTCAGTGACTTAAGTTCTCACTGTAAGGTCTGTCCTACAGAGAAAAGTGATTTCAGAGCTTTTCAAAGATTTATTTTTTACAAATTTATTTCTCACAATTGTGGTTAAAGTATGTCTTGACTCTCGTACTGTGAGGAGTAGATTTTAAATAATAAATCCATTCCAGCATGTCACTCTCCTTAAGGCTTTAAATCCCTTCCTTTAAATTAAAACAAGACAGATTTGGCATTTCCAACTTAGTCTACCTTTTGGTCTGTTTCAATCAACCAACCCAATAAATTGTCAGCACCATTTCTAATTCCTTGAACTGCAACATTTCATGCAGAATCTCTTCTTAGAGAGCCCATATGAATAAATTCGGCCTGACCTAACTTCATATATGTCATATGCCACTTCCACCACTATTTCACACCCACACTGTTACTATCCATTCCCCATATTGTCCCAGGATTTCCATCTGTATAAATTTAAAAACAACAACAAAACAAAAACAAACAAACAAAACCCAGACAAACAATTCAAGACTTTTTTTAGAAAAAAAGGGGACTTCCTCATGTTGCACACTTTGTACCTCACCTCTAGGTCTGCTGAGTTATAACCTGTGGGTTACAGTTCTAGAAGCAGAAGGATGCTGAGTGGGCGAGTTTATGAGGAGACAGCATTATCTTCCTGGCAACTGCCTCTTGGAGGCCATTATAGTTCCTCAGGCAATGCAAGCTTTCTGCATTTTAAATTATTTTTCATGAAATGCCACCAAATTAGAAGAAACCAGTGTGATCATTACCAAGTTAAAACATTCTAGATCTGGTTTCAGGGTCTCCACATTATTTCCAATGAGTGTCTCATAATTTGCAGAATTTGATCCCAGAATGGAAAAAAGTATTTATATTTATATACAAATTCTATGTAAACAAAGGCATAAATGAAGATGTGACATCCCCAGATATGAAACTGAGAAGGTAAAGCAAGTAGATAAATACTGCTTCTAACATAATGTTAAGTAATATGCATTCAGGTGTCATCAGGTTTCCATGAGTCAACTTGAAACTGCATAATAATTTCATTTAACCTATTTTTATCCATCTTAAAGTATAAATCCTATTGCGGCCAAGGTTAAGGAGCCTATGTCATTCCATTTAGTTATCAATTTCCTGAAGAAATAATGAAAACCATGGCTCAACATGCTGCAGTTTCACAGTTTGGTACAACCATTTTAGATACTTTCAGAATAAAGTAAAATAGATTGTGAAGTGAGAATATATAAGCCACAAAACGAGTTTAAATATAACAGGTTCAAAAACAGAAAAAAATATTGTAAATATTAAACTCAACTGTCACACATACTACTTGAATGCTAAGGCGACCACATGTGAAGTGTTAGAATAGATTAATAAAATAAAGAAGAGATGTTCACATATCAATGTTTGAGTGTAGTATCAATCACAAACCTAAGTGGCAAAGGTGAATTTGTTAATATAACAAGTGCTAGAGCAGCAATTCTTGAAAGACTGTTTCCTATTCTTAAAATGATGCTTAAGATTAATTCATATTTTAAATTATGAACATCATTATAGTATAAAGTAATAGTATATTTTCTAACTGATTTCTTATAAAGCAGTGGTTAAGAAGCAGTTAAATTCTGACCTTTGTGAGTATAAAATTATTTTAAAATTAATTGTTTAAATATGAAATTATCAATAATTTTAAAACATTTTGAATCAATGAGGAGTATTCAGAGAAATTTTTTCCTGAGTTTCAATCTGTGGTTAGATCTACAGACATTACAAAGCAAGACATGAACAAATCTTTTTTTTTTTTTTTCAATTCTTCCTTTTGGCCAGATGTGATATATTATCATTGCCATGTAACTTTCTAGATAATTGATGATGTAGTTTGTAAAAAACCCTTGTATACCTGTGAAAACTAAAGCTTAAAGACTTCATTTTCCTTTCTAAAATCTTCTGTAGTATTAGGGTTGTAATTGGGACTATCAACTTCAGATTCAGAGGTTTTTGTATAATGCTCAACCATCTGAAAGAGGCAATAGAAAGTAAAATAATCTTCTTTCTTTCATAATTGAAAGTAATTTCTTGGTGTAATTTTCTGATTTATTGTAAAAGAGAAGAATCAGTAAACATTTATCCTCTGAAACTATTATTCACTCAATACATATGCAGATGGCTCTTAAATCAATCCATAAGTAGCACTGGCATTTGTCTACATTGATTTTAGGAGAAATGTATCAACTTGTTCTGACTTTTCAAAGGATCAATAATTCTCTAGAGATAAATCACATCATTTTTTGAATTGTGATTTCTATAATAAATAGAAATTTGATGAATAATTCAAACATAAAAGTATGATATTTGTCTAAAAATAATGGTAGAAACAGAAAGTTTTAATAATATTGTGGTTAGACAAAGTAAGAGGTAAAACCTTAATCAAAGTTTATGATTCTAATAAAACTTAAGCTCTGAATGACTGTATAGACATTTTAGTTCAACAGTTTAACTGAATTTTCTAAGCAGATGCTGAACTTTTTGCATAAAAGACACTGCATTCAATAATTTACACTTAGTAATTTTAATGTAATATACGTAAAGATGGATGTCTTATTTTCTATCTAATTGGAAGAGTATGTCATTTGTTTAATCTCCCAAAGAGTATTTCTAGTTTGAATAGTTTACATTGGGAAAGGTTTAAGAGGCATAAAATAAAATATAATGTGCTTTTTGTTATTTAATCAATGCTAGTTAAGTTGTGCAACATATCATATTTAAAACCAGCAAGCAACTTGTGTCTTGTGAAATGTTTACTGTAGGAATATATATGTGGAACTCACCAAACTTGTTACTGATATTTGTCTTTACTGTCATTGTTTTAATATCTATTCCAGCTATTATTGCCATGGAACAAATAAATCCACATGGTGTTTGTTCTGAATTATTACATAGCAAAAGTTTGGATGAAAATAACCATTTTATTATACTCAACAGAATCATTAGTCAGAAATTCAGGTGGACACAGCAGCAACTGCTCCTTTGCTCTACATAATGTTTGGAAGCCAGCTGAATAGACTTAATTGCTCACAGTGACTCACTCTCTGGGAAGCCATAAGATCATGAGGCCTCCTCTCTCATATGTTTGGTATTAATACTGGTGGTTTGTTGTCAACTAGAGCACTTACATGTGTTCCCTGAGCATGGCTTTGGTTTCATCAAAGAATGGTATCCTCAGATAGGCAACTTTTTAAATGGCAGCTCAGCGCTCCAAAAGTGAATGTCCTATCATTTAAGGTAAATTATTTTTCTATAAAAAAAATCAGACATATCTAAATCAACAGATACACATACTGCACAAACTGTACACTTACTAATTTAAACCATGATATCATAAGCTATATTTTTTCTTCTAATCTGCAGTCCCGGGTTGGGAGAGGGACCTTTTCTAAAGAAAATTGTTTTTCTCATTTTTCCCACAACCTCAAGGCCACTCACTCCTAAAAATGACCTGAACCCCACTTATCACCCTACTCTTGAGCAGTATAACAACATTGCCAACGTGATCTAGTGACACTGCGATTCTCTCACAATTTCTTATGAGTAAAACGCCAAGAATCCCCTTTGATATTTGAGAAGTGAGCAACAGACTGCAGAAGTCTATGGTGGTCATGGTGTGAAGGTGGGATAAATTTAAATTCCAAGTTCTTGAAGTTCATTGAAAAGTTAAATAACTTTGCATCACAGAGTTAATTGGATCATGGGTAGATGTAGGGCTGACTCACATTTCATTTCTCCTTGCAAGTTGCCCTGCCTTTATTGATATCTCAAATTCTTGTATATAAACAACATAATATAAATAACCATGGTGGAATATGAAATAACAATAGGGATAATAGCTCTCATTGTTTCTAGCATCTAGGTATCTAGCTTGTCCTTGTACTTGAGCTTTAAGCAGTGATGCAGGAGGTACAACATGGAGGTACACCCCACGGGCCCAGGGGTTTGGGAGGGGAAGACTTTTTATATGACCAAAGGAAAATTATTTACACTGCCAGGGCTTGTTCATCTTGAAATTGGAAAATAAACAATTTTTATCTCATAGATTTAGTAAAAATATGAGATGAAGTAACAAGTACAAGTTGTTTAGGACAGTGCCAGCAAGTGCTCAGGAAATGCTAACCGTTGAAACCTCATGAATGTGAGAAATAAGGAGCCATGAATCAAAGGCACACAGCCAGCACTGAGTTAGGTTCTCCTGGTACCTGAATCATGTACTTTCTTCTATTTTATTCTTCCACATCACTATCAGTTCTTTACTATCTTGTAATTTTCAAGCAATGAGCAGAGTCCAGAGCCAGACTGCAGAAATTCAAATCTCTGCCTGCCACCTATCAAATGTGAAAATTTAAGGAAAATAACATCTTTCTACTTCAGGAGACTCTTCTCTAATGTGTGAATAATAACATCTTGATCCATTGTAATAATCAAATTAAATACTACATTTAAAGCATTTTAAACATACTTGGTTCACATTAAGTGCTATGCAGCATTGTTACCAGTGTAATTATTATTAACCACTTGGTTTTAGTTATTGATCTCATCTTGATAATGTATTTTCAATAAGAATGGAAACAATATATCACATAATTTATAAATTCCTCATCAAATTTACCACTAGATATTTACTAAATGTGTCAAAAGATATTAATATTCTAATGCTAGAAGATCATTTCTAGGAGTATTGATTTTTATTTCTAGACAGTAAAAATATTATAGAATGGTTTCTAATAGCACTCAGTAAATCTGTACAAGCATTACTTTGGATCTTAAACTGGTTTTAATTTCTTACATTACAGTATTAGATACCCCAATTTTTTAAAAAACCTTATCATCTTACACTAATTTTCATACTTTGCTCCCTAGAAAAGTAAAATGCCATTTTCAAAAAAAGAATTAATAAGCTCAACAAAAAAATAATTCTTTTAAATATAGCAATTGTTCAACACACTGAGAATATGGCTCAATTAGAATTCAGAGGAATGTTTGATGAAGTGTGAGCAACCTGTTTTCTTTACCATTGACATAGAAAAATCAGTAAAAAAATTATTTTAAGAGATATAATAATCATCAGATTTGCCATATGAAGCTCAGGAGTAGCAAAAAATAAAGCTAAGTTTGATATCAGAAACTGGTTAGGAGGTAAATGCCAAGCATGCAAGCTTGGCTCGTGTGGAAGTATTTACAGGTGTAATCAGTTTTTAAAAAATGGAACAGGTGTAATGCCCAGACTCGAGACCACCAGAGACCACCAGGAGTCCGATTCCGATGTAATCACAAAAGGGTCTTTAATTCAAACTCGAGTAGGGTCCGCCAACCCACACCAACGCAGCGGGTTAGGAAGCGCGGCCCCGAGTCTAGGGGAGCAGGGACTTTTATGGGTTACAATCGCAAGCAGGGGAGTACATGCCTTGGCGGTACATGATTGGGTAAGGGAAAACGCGCGCAGGGGGAACAGCAGTAGGATTGGATGGGGATGGGTGAAGTCACTGGGTGGTCAGTGGACCTTTAGACTGACAGGTCTGGCTACCATGGCCCAGCTGACCTTTAGGTTATTGATAGGTCTGGCTACAGTGAGCTCATTGCCTGGCCTTCTGATTAGCTGACTCAAGTTGCAGAACCACTTTTTGGCGCCAGGGAGGGGTGCCGTTGTGTTGCAACTTCCAGTAACTGGGTGGGGGACCTAGGGCTCTGGACAAGAGGCCTAGAGTCACAAAATGGCTTTAGTCTGG